>AYEL01065288.1:0-19572 GCA_000484575.1 Olivierus martensii | reverse complement strand
TTCGTTTTAAATAATTAAATTTATTTATTTAATTTTTGGAGATTGTCCGATATAAAATAAATATTTATTTATTTAATATGAAATTTATCTGAGAGTTGAATATAAATTTAAATTATTCTTACCAGACAGGAATTATTAACTATCTTTCCGATGGAACTAGTAATTCACTATTTTCTATTAAACAATTGAGATAAATAATTAATTCTGAAATAAAATTAATTTTTTTTATAGATACCTTAATAAATTAAGAACACATATATATAACGAAATGCAGTAGTACATTGGTTTACCACAATCTCCTTGACCCTGTTCGTGATCCGAAAAGTTCGTAATCCGAATCAATTTCCCATTGCAATTAATGTAAATCCAAATAATACATTTTTTGTCCTTCCCATTGCAATTAATGTAAATCCAAATAATACGTTTTTTGTCCTACGAAAATTTTAACATGTTGTTTTATGTGTGGAAATAATACAGAAAGGAAATAAATATAACAGTAATATTAGGTGTGTGGAAATAATACAGAAAGGAAATAAATATAACAGTAATATTAGAATGCATGTTTAACACCACCTTCACTAACACTTTTAACTTTTTTGGGAGCCGTAATAATATGGGGAATAAATTTAATTAAATAAAGAAAAAAACTAAAATATTAACACTTGTTGGAACTTTACTGTACCTTCACTAATACTTTTAACTTTTTTGGGAGCCATAATAAGGGGATAAATCAGAAAAAAACTAAAATATCAACACTTGTTGGAACTCTACTGTACCCATAACTAATACTTTGAATTTTTTTGGGAGCCATAATAACGGATAAATTTAATTAAATAAAGAAAAAACAAATATAACAGTAATATTAGAAGAAAGCATGTTTAACTTTTTTGGGAGTGGCATGTTTAACACCACCTTCACTAACACTTTTAACTTTTTTGGGAGCCGTGTTTAACACCACCTTCACTAACACTTTTAACTTTTTTGGGAGCCTTAAGGGGAATAAATTTAATTAAATAAAGAAAAAAACTAAAATATTAACACTTGTTGGAACTTTACTGTACCTTCACTAATACTTTTAACTTTTTTGGGAGCCATAATAAGGGGATAAATCAGAAAAAAACTAAAATATCAACACTTGTTGGAACTCTACTGTACCCATAACTAATACTTTGAATTTTTTTGAGATCCATAATAAGGGATAAATTTAATTAAATAAAGACTAAAATATCAACACTTGTTGGAACTTTACTGTACCCATATGAGCTGAGCGAACTGGATTGCTACTGGGGCGAGGTTATGCGCAAGGTTTTGTGCGCCGCGAGTCACGTGGGCTCCACATGCACTCAATCGCGCGTGTTCGTGAACGAAGCATCGTTCGTAAAGCGAAGCAAAATTTGTTCGCAAATAGTGTTCGTAGACCGTGAGCGCGAGTCACATGTGCTTCATGCACTGTGTGCGTATGTGTTCGTGAATCATCGTTCGTAAAGCGAAGCAAAATTTGTTTGCAAATGGTGTTCGTAGACTGATTTGGAAGCGAAGCAAAATTTGTTCTCAAATGCTGTTCGTAGACCGATTTGTTCGTGAACCAGGATGTTCGTAATCCGAGGTACCACTGTATTGATTTTCTTATAGATATCTGAAATATTTATCAAATTCTTAGTTTCTATGAACATTTTCATTCATTAATTACATCAATTGTATAATATGATAAATATGTTTATGTGTATGCTTCTATTTATTTTTTGTTCAAAATTTGTTCTCTGCTAAAATTAGCTCTAAAATTACAGCAATAAAAACATTTAATATGTAAAACAATAAGAGAAGTACAAGTTTGAGTGAATATCATTTATTTTTTAGATGAAAACAGTTGTTCTGAAAAGAAATTCTAACAACAATAGGTTAATAAATTATTAAATGCTCTTTTTATTTTTAATCAGATTGAAATACATACATCAAGTTTTATTGAAATCAATTTAACAATACGACTTTTATAAGGGTTTCTAACGTAAATATTTTATACTCCCACCATTTTTGCTCTATTAACCGGAATTTTTCAGAATGCCTTAAATAACTTAATTAATATTTACATTCCAGATTTGTTTGAAATAGGATGAATGACATGATTTATTAAAGTATTTGTAGAGAAGAGAATCATTTTTTCTACAACTTTTCATTTTAGATAAACTAAGCCACAATATATAGAAGATTTCAGTTCAGTTCGAATTTTATTTTTATTTTTATTTTTAAGGATAGAGGGAAAGACCAGTTTGACTCATTAGTTTAAAACTGGTTTGTTAGTTTGAAGAGAAAGTTAGAGGGTTGAGGTCAGGGTGGTTAGTAAGGTTTGGGAGGTAAGGGGATGGAAGTGGAGAGGGATCCAGAGTGGTCAGCACCGGGTCCCAGCAGCGGCAGTCCGCCACCAAAATTTACCCGCCTCACGCATCCGTGAGCGTCCGGGTGCAGTAAGCATTACTGAGAGAAGAAAACAATACTGGTATACGTACACAGTTAATACATGAACAGAAAAAAGAGAAAATTAAAACAAAAGTAAATAAAATCCAGTAGTGATCTACGCACTGGATGAGTAGCGCGACAATGTTGTTTCTTTTCAAATATTAATAATAAAAATAATTTTACAAGATATAGTAGTTGATCGTATGTTGGGTAAATAGCGCGACAGAAGTTGATTCACCTTCACGGGGAGGATCAGAAGTGGGGGAATACAGCCAAGTCCACCGGATCCGCTGGATCCAGTCAAGTGCAGAGCAGATCCACTGAGAAGCAAGGTGTTCAGGTAGATGAAGGTCCGCTGGGTTTACGGGTCCACGAAGAACACGGTTGAAGCTCGGGTGGAGAGACCAAAGATGGAGGGTCCAGTTGTAGAAGCACGCATAAGGGAACACAGAAACAGTGACAGAGGATCTATTTAGGAGACTATGGGGAGACGACTGGAAGGTGGATGAAGAGCTCTTGTGGCAGAGATGAAGTTAGTGAAAGATGCAAAGATTTGCTTATTGTTGACCAGTTCGGTCGGGCAACAGGGCCACGGGAGATTATGCTTGGCAAGGCTGGTGATGATTTCCAGTCTGTGGTCGGCAAAATTGGGACAGTCAAAAACAAAGTGATGAGAGTCTTGTATTGATGAATCATCACAGTTGCAGTACGGAGTGGAGTTATTGCGGAGAGCAAAACGGTGAACATACGCTTGGAAATTACCGTGGCCAGTAAGCACCTGAGAGAGAAGGAACGTGGGGGAGAAGTGATGGTTACTGAGTCTATGAGTGATGTTAGGAAAATAGTTGTAAGTGACTCTGCCTTTCGTGCTGCTGTTCCAGTGTTGTTGCCAGAGAGTAATTGTTCTCTCTTTAACAAGTTTTCTTATGTAGGTCCAGGGGGTAAACTGGAAAGAGATCGGGAGATCCGAGGAGGCCGCCTTCTTGGCAAGGGTGTCTGCTAACTCATTTCCAGTAGTTCCAGCATGGGCCTTAACCCAATGGAAGAAAATGGTGGATTTCTTATTGTCTTGAATAATGTTCAGAGTTTTTCTAATTAGGTACACCAAATAGTTCTTGTTTGAGAGGTTGGAAATAGCTTGAAGAGCAGTAGAACTGTCAGTTAGGATTCTGATGACTTTGTGCCCTGTGTTTTTCATTTGCTGAAGTTTTTGAAGTCCCATAAGTATGGCAAAAATCTCAGCCTGGTTGTTGGAACAGGTGCTTCCAAGTTTGTAAGAGTTAGTGCTGAGGATGGAATGTCTGTTGTTGTAGAGAGCAAAAGCTGCTCCCGTGTTGGTGTCAGTCTTAGACCCGTCCGTGTATATGTAGAAGTCGGCTGGGAGAATTTCAGTGTCAGTAAAGTGACAGACAGGAAGGTTTTGCTGGGCTGGGTGCAGAAAATGTTCTTTTTTAACAGCCGTTTCTAGTTGGAGGGTTTTGAGACTGGAGACATCATCTTCATCGAGGAATTTGTTAATGAGTTGGCTCATAGGTGAGAGGGTGTCCAATGGGCTCTTTTTTAAGAAGTCTGTGTTTTTAAGTAACCAGTTCACACTAAGTTGTTGAGCTTTTATGTGGATGGGAGTGGATCCTGCCAGGACACAGAGAGAATCAGTTGAGGTGGTTTTATAAGCACGGCAAGTTCTGAGCAGGAGGAGGCGTTGGATTCTCTGTAGTTTTTGTTTAATATGGTTGGTATTTGCTTTGTGGGCCCAGATCGGAGCAGCATAAAGCATAATAGGCTCCACAGCACAGGAATAAATAGTCTTAATAATATGGAAGTTAAGGCCCCAGGTGTTCCTGGTGATAGAGCACAGGGCGTTGGCTGTGAGGGTAGCCTTTTGATAAACAAAATGAATGTGGTCAGTCCAGGAAAGGTTACGATTGATGATGACACCGAGGTATTTTAATTGATTGGTGTTACTAATAGCAGTGTTATTAATCCTGACTGGGACATTTTTCTTGAGGATACGCCCTTTAGAAAGAAGGATGCACTTGGTTTTATTGTAGTTGATTTGGAGTTTATTGTTGGAGAGCCAGTTGTTAATTTTGTTTAGGATTTCATTTGAGTGCTTACAAATGAGATCCCTATTTTTGGCGGAGACTAAGAGAAGGGTATCATCAGCGTAACCTTGAAGCCTGAAAGTGTAATCCGGAAAAGCATCATTTATTTTGAAAATGTCGTTGAAAAGGATGTTCCAGAGGTTAGGACCTGATCTGGATCCTTGAGGACAACCTTTGTTGATCTTTTTAATGACTCGTTTATGCTTCTATACAAAATTTGTTTTAAATAATGCAATATATAGTAGGGTTTATTGAAATCGGACTCCCATTTTCCTTTTCGCTTTGCCCAATTCTCCTGAAATATTCAGAGAATCCATTGTATTCTGAAAAATACCTATATCCCAAATTTTATCGATATCAGATAAACAATGCGAATTGTAGAAGTGTCTGCAGAGGAATGAAGGAGATAAACAAACAAAGTTTTATAACCAACTTTTTTTAAATTTCAAACTGTTCTAGTTCTTTAATTAATTTGATTTGAAACTCCAAATTGATATTCGATGTCTATTGAATAATGTTCTCGAAAATAATTATCACATTTATAGTATTTAATATAAGATTAATATTATAGCGAGTTAAATTCCGTAATGACACCTGTATGAGTCAGTCAACAATTACTGTACTTGGTTTAATTCAAAGATGTTAAATTAAGGGAATGGTTATTATGCAAGAAACGTGATACTTTGTTTATTTATTAATCTTGACAAATGCATGTAGAATTGTATAAAATTTCAAACAAAATCAACAATATATTACAGAAACTTTTTTCGTTACAAAGAAATTACTTGGATACAAAATAATATACAAACAACACAAAAAATAGAAAAAAATCGTAAAATTTACTTCAAAAATCTCTGATATTCCATTTTTTAATGAGAAATAAGTTTGAAATTTATTCACCAAAATAATAGAAATGTACTTACCTTCTCGATACCGTGTTTCCTTATGAAAACATAAGGAGGACAACGTGTCTCTTCCTGAATTCATGAAAAGTAAAAAAATTGAGGAAAATTTAATAAATGGCATATGATTAACCGGTTAGAAACAGATTGGAAATAAAGGTATACCCTCCAAATAATGGATATGATGTACACTTCTTCTAGTAACGGATGTTGTAATAACTTGTTGTTCTACCACTACCTCTGAAATAAGAAAATTGTGAGCGAATGATTAAAAATTTTCAGATAATTCATCTTAATAATGATTTAAGAAATCACATTAAAATATCATGAAATTAAATTGTAATGAAAATTACTTACCTTGACTGTAATTTTCGTCACTAATATATTGAGGTGGAACATTAACAGCTCCTGGAATCACGAAAAATAAGTTGATGAAAACATAAACAATGATATGTTATTTTAAGATATGCCGCAATATCTCACAAAGGATACAATTTATCTGTCGGTGGCCATATGCACACCAACGAAAAGCTGGCCAACATCCATCATAAAGTCAACCGGAAGGCTGAAGGATATATTCAATCCCCTATGCCTCAACGCTTCCTGAAAATCTGGAGGTAAATTTGGGACTCGAATTAGAACCCCAAATCTCCAAGGAAGTCACCGAATATCTTATCATGTGGCCCTCCGGCTGAGCAATGATATATAAAAATCCAGATAAGAATGATTGAAAGAAACACATATTTACCGTAGAGTAACTCAATTCCTTGTATGTTAGTTCCAGAATCGGTGGTTTCGTCTGTAAAAAGAAAATCTTGAGAGATAATTCATTATATATATTTCGGATAATTTATTAATATTGATATTTAGTTGAGATCAAAGAAATGGCGTAAAAATCTGAAATTATTAAATTTTAATAAAACTTATTTACCTTTCCGATTGTATAACTCATCGTTGATGAACATGTTCGGCTTGTTCACAACACCTGGAATCATGAAAAGACAACAGTTGATTAAAATCTTAAGCAATGACGTGCGATTTTGGATGCATATATCCCAAAGGCTATAGGCCTACATAATCTTGCGGTGCATAAAGTAACTAATATCCGATATGTGATCCACCGGAAGATTGAGGATGGTTCAGCCAGCCAAACTCTAACCCCTCCTGAAAATCTTAAGGTAGGGGACTCGGATTTGAACCCGGATTCTCCAAGGAGATATCCGAATACGTTACCATGTGGTCATCTGGCAGAACAATGATATACGAAAATCCAGATGAAAATAATTGAAAGAAATATACCTTCTAAAAACTGAATTCCTTTTATTCGTGGTTGAGGAGTTGTAGTTTCTTCTGTAAAAAGAAATTAGTGAGAAATAATATATTAAAATATTTTCGGGTAATGTAGTATTAATAAAGAAATACGAATTGATTGCTATAAATTTCACGAAAATAAATTGCAGAGGAATTTACCATCTGAATTCTGTAGCTCATTATATAAGTTCATTTCCGTCCGATTATCTGAAAACATGAATGAAAATGAAATTTAAAAAATGGATTAAGCATAATGCAGCATTCAATATTTTAATAAATACATTAGCAATCAATGAAAAACTCAATATTAGCAATAATAGATTAAAATATGAATCTGAAAATGTAACTGGGAAATTTTTTATTAAAATGCAGATTATATATGTATATGTTATATGATTTAACAAATACTATTGTAAAAATTTATATTACTGATAAAATTTAAAGGAATACTGATAGTTATAATTTATACAAAAATAGCAATAATTGACACAATGGAAGAATTTTATCATATTTTGCTATTAAACAATAGATGTTTATTTAGGACAGATAATGTTTATGTTTTTAATTAACAGTGAGAAAAAGTATTAATCAATTATCAGTAACATGCTATAGAAGAATTTTTTCAAAGGAATTGAATTAAATTACGTCGAACGGATTACATTTTTTACAACATAAACTTTTGTCTGAACTTTATCAAATGCTGTCTGATTAATACTCTAAATATTTTACATACAACTCAGTTAATTATTAACTGTCTTTGTGATAAAAGTAGAACATTATATATAATTTGATCTAATTTGCAATTTAGAAGTCATCAAAGGTGCAGTATTTTATTTTGTACTTTTCTGAGCTCATATTAATTGCTCTTTTCCGTATTTGTCATCAAATAACTTACATCCTCATAATTCCAATAATGATAGATCGATCGACCAAATACAGTAATGATATTAATAATTGCTCTTTTCCGTATTTGTCATCAAATAACTTACATCCTCATAATTCCAATAATGTTAGATCGACCAAATACAGTAATGATATTCAAACAGAGAAAGAAAAGAGAAATTAAAAGAATAGACAGTGTGACTTCATTTCATGTAGTGTTTTAATATTGTATGAATGTTTTTTATTTATATAATTTTGTAAAAGGGATGTCGGATTATATAAATTTTCAGAAAAAAATATTATATTAAAGAAAATTTGGTTAAAGATAACTCACGTTAACAAAAGTGAAATGCGAAAAAACAACATGAAAGTAATCTAGAAAGTTATGTTTATTTTACCTTCAGATATATCTGCATAATCAGTATATAATTCTGGCCCTGTATACAATTCTGAAACTACATGAAAATAAAAAGATGTCGGATTATATAAATTTTCAGAAAAAAATATTATATTAAAGAAAATTTGGTTAAAAATAACTCACTTTAACAAAAGTGAAATGCGAAAAACAACAGGAAAGTATTCTAGAAAGTTATGTTTACGACTCAGATATATCTGCATAATCAGTATATAATGCTGGCCGGCCCTGTATACAATTCTGAAACTACATGAAAATAAGAATTGGGATATCATAAACAATGACTTGTGAATATCCACATAAAAATAAATTACCGGTAATAGAAACGTTTATTTACCATTACCAAAATTTATTCTTTCTGATCCTGATGCTGCCCGTATGTCTGAAAACATGAAGTTTGTGGATTTTAAATTGGGATATCATAAACAATGACTTGTGAATATCCACATAAAAATAAATTACCGGTAATGGAAACATTTATTTACCATTACCAAAATTTATTCTTTTTGATCCTGATGCTGCAAGTATGTCTGAAAACATGAAGTTTGCGGATTTGATTCATTAAAAATATTTTGGACAATGTAAAATTAATAATCAATTAAAAGTAGAATTGAATAAACTATATTAAAATAAATTTTAAAGGCATTTATTTACCGTGTGTATACTCCGGCTCCTCATGCATACAATCTTCTGGCATATTAATATCTGAAAGCAGGAAAGATCATAAATAAAAAAAAAACTCTGGAATTTTTATGGTATTCAGTATTTCAATATTACTTTAGCAATCCGTGCAAAGTTGATTAATAGAAGTAATAACAATTGAAAAGATAACTTGGAATTTACATAAAATCCATGATCAATCAAATGTCTATTTAATTAAAATCACATTTCTACAAGTTGGTTTTAATAAATAACAAACCTCGTAAGTTATAATAGAAACAATAATAGGCCTACAGCTAAGAGTGTTGCTTACAGTTTCACTGCGGTTACTTAATTGATATATCTTACTTAAATTAAGAAAATTATTAAATGGTTTTGTGATAGAATTAGAAAATGTAATTTTTTTTATATAATTTTGATATAATGACATTAATTTGGATAATTGTGAAATCTCGTGCTTCAAATTTGATGAGTAATTGATCAAATTTGAGGTATATTATTTTGAAATTTCCAAGCTGATGTCAATCTAGTTCTCAATCTTACAGCTAATTTTTGATTTTTATATACATTTATTGTACTGATATTTGATTATAATAATTATGTTTTCACAAAGTTAATAAATGAAGTCAATATTTAGTATATATTTTGATATTCTAAATAAGTTTGTTGATGACATAAAATTATGATAAGCGCATGCAATAAAATATAAACAAACACAATTTGCATTCTTTATTTTTATTCACATTATACGTGTAGGATATTGCAGGTTGCAAACTGATTAATAACATATTTTGCAGAAATCACTCTCTAGTAAGGTACAATATTAATTTCTATAATTTTCTTTAATTACTAATATAATAATACTTTAATAGAATTTAGTGATAATGCCTGCAAAAAGAATATATATTTCTGGAGGATAAAACAAAAAAGTTGAAAAAAATAAAAAGAATTATCAGAAGAATACGCTACATTCTTCAATTACCTATTTTTATTAACATATTCTTTGAAAGTTTACCACATTTACATTTAATATATTTTTTGTAAGTGATTATTTTTATTTTTTTAAATATGTTTTATATTTATATTTTTATAGAAACTGTGAAATCTCTTAATTAATTATAACGTTAAAATACCTTTCCATTTAATAGTTTTTTTCTCAGATTAGATATAGTTAGTTTATACTGCTTTTGCTTTAGGGTCGAAAACACATTTTCATGGCCAGGACCGTGAAAGTAAAAAGTGTTCTGAATTTGCCACAAGCTTCATTAATTAGGGACTAATTTTTGATTTTTATGTTTTTGTTTCTGATATAAATTTTATTTGTATTCTCAGTAATTACAATGATTATATTATTAAAAATAAATAGATTGAATTTCTTTATTTTTTGTCTAGATAAATGCACTTCAATGCTAATGAAACAAGTGACAAATGAGGCAACTGAACTCGTTCGGAAGTGCTCTCTCCATTGCTCTGTCAATGATATTAGACAGTAATAGTAATATCGAAACAGGCAAGCAAAAGAAATAACATGTGTATTACGTGTGGTTTGAATGCAGGGAATGGTTTACTTCTACATGAAATACGTAATTTTGTTTATTTACAGAAATGTAATACAAAAAGGCGAATTTATAAAAATATTGAGTAATGGTTAACAGTATGTTAGAGAAAAATTTTTAGAATTAGAAAGAATTCAATTGATGATAAGTGAATTTGAAAAAATAGAAAAATAAATTGTAGAGAAATGAGTATTTTACTTTTAAAAGAATTCTTTATATCTATAGACAATTCTGCCACTGTACCAGTTTCTGAAAAAATGAAAGAAAAATAATTGATGAATACGATGCAATACTATGCAATAAACCGCAGGAAATAAACTGAAAATGTATATTTTTTACCTTCAAAAGAATTCTTTTTATTCATATGCAATTCAGTCCCTGTATCAGTTCCTGAAAAAATGAACAAAACAAAAATTTATAAATGCGAAAGTAATGGTAAACGATAAAACGCATAGAAATAAACTGAAAGAATGTATATTTTTACCTTCAAAATAATCCTTATTATCTATAGACAATTCTGTCACTGTATTGGTACCTGAAAAGATGAACAAACAAAATTTGTGAAAACATAATCAATGAAATGTAATTAACACTATTGAAAGAAAGTGGACGAAACGTAAATTTACCATTCGCGAAGAGCTTTCCTTGAAGAGAAATTACTGGTGAATCCACTACTTCTAAAAGGATAAAAATTGTTAGAAATGATTCCATTTGTGCATTTCGTACGTTATAACATTGATTAAGTGTTAAAATATGATATAAGCAGACTTTACGAAAATAAATTCTAAACAAATTTATTTACCTTCCAGAAAATGCTTCTTATCTTTAATTTTATCTTCTGCTGGAAACTCTAAAAATATGAAAGAACTTCAATTTAGAGATTAATGATTCATAAAACTTTACGAAAATAAATTCTAAACAAATTTATTTACCTTCCAGAAAATGCTTCTTATCTTCAATTTTATCTTCTGCTGGAAACTCTAAAAATATGAAAGAACTTGAATTTAGAGATTAATGATTCATAAGAAGAGGATTAATACTTAAATAATTACATTAGCAGTTAAGGCAATACTCGGTAATAAATATATTCAATTGTAAAAGTGCCTTCATATCACAAGAAAGTGGTGAGTGCAATAATCTGTCTATTAAAAATTTTCCGATATCTGTTTTTTTATAATTAGCAACTATAGTAAATTCCAACAATAATAAATATATATACATGAAGACTTTGCCATCGTGTACATTTAATTATGGATAATAGAGCGAATACACAGTAGCTATTAAAAGAAATTTATTTTCTGCAACATATTCCTTCATTCATTTAAGCACATATATGCAAGTGTGATTTAATTAAAATATTTCTTAGTGTCCACTTATCACTGCATACCGAAAAAGAAGTACCAGTGATTTTAATTTTTCTTTAAAAAACCTAAAAATCATCAGCCGAACTTTGAAAAAATGTTTACAATAATTGAATGAAAAAAAATGATTTCTGTTCAGTTATTGTATTTAGTTATGTTCCAAAATAAATTAGTAGTAGAAAAATTTGAGAACAATTGGATTAGATGAAATTTAAATGAATTATGTTTTAATTTAAACGAAAGGTATTTGAAGCAGTTAATATGTACAGCTAATTTGAAACAATGCTTCACATTAAGAAATATGATTTATAATTTTAGTATTTTGAATTACTTCATAAAATTGTCTGCTTAATATGTTTTGTTAATTCAATACTTTCGTAGATGATCAAAAGAAATAAAGTAAAATTTGAATAAGAACTGGTAAAAATTTTAAATGAAAATCTACTAATTTTTTCTAAAAATAAATATTAAAACAGATGAATTTAATATTGAAGAAATATAGTATTAGATTGTTTGTGTTGCTGCAAAAGTTAAATCAGGCAAATTCTTTTTTGTGAAATGGTCAAAAACATTTTCTAAAAATAAATATTAAAACAGATGAATTTAATATTGAAGAAATATAGTATTAGACTGTGTGTGTTGCTACAAAAGTTAAATCAGGCAAATTCCTTTTTGTGAAATGGTCAAAAAAAATTTCGATGAGGGAATAAATAATATGAAATTTTTATAAAGAGAATAGAAATTCAATATTTCATTAATTCAACCTCTATTATGTTTCCTTGGGCTTTGAGATACACATTTGTTTGCATCAAAGTTGTAAATCCAGCAGAAAGTAAATATTTTATATCGAACTTTATTAAATGTTTCTATTCTGTTATTTAATACCGAGTTGATAATCATTCATTTTGAAACATAATAATTAGTGTATGAACCGTGAAGGATTTATGGATTTGTCAAAATCTTTAAAATGAAATTTAAGGTCTCCTAGAAAGTGTAAAGTTGTAATTTATCATTTATATTATAATGGTAATACCGTATTAATTTTTTCATTTCATAGTTAAATATCTTTTGTTAATTGCTAATGAATACGAAACAATCTCATTATCTTATACAATCATAACGAATATTCGCAACAATTAAAATATTTTAAGCATATACAACTTATATATCATGGAAAACAAAATTAAAGACTGAATTCCAGAATCACAGAAAAATAGAGATTATATTATATTTGAGAATTCTCATAATAGATATTTTCTTTATAATTTTATTCCAAATGACGTCATTTACCTCACTGTTAAATACAACCATTTAAAACGGTGAAATACATTTGCAAGTAATACTTTCTGCATCACTTGTAACAGTGAGAAAAACTGTTTTTCTTTTATTTCGTTTTAAAAGGTAAATTAAATTAATATCCAAAATATGAAAATTCAGATAAATTAATTATTTTTAAAAATATAAATATTTTTAGAATCTAAATTAGGTTTACTTTTACTGATAACATATTTTTACCTTTCTCGTCGGAGAATTTCTCATTTTCAACAGAAGGTAAACTGCTTCCAAAGCAACAAAATAACTGAAATAAATTTCTTTAATATCAGAAAGATATAAATTAAGGAACCGTTATTAAATTAAAACAAGATATTAAATTATATTACATTAAAGAAAAATTAAATATATATAGATTTCCTATATCATAAGGAAAGTATTTGTAGAGGAGGAAAGAAAATAAATAAGATAACAGATATCCTTTAATATTCTCAGCGATGAGAACAAAAAGAATGAAATAATAATCAAAGTAAACAGCAATTTAAATTCTAGGTTATATATGCCTCATTAATTTAAGCTGATAAACTTCTTATTAAATGCAATTCTGTAATTACTTTCTCGTCGGAGAATTTCTCATTTTCAACAGAAGGTAAACTGCTTCCAAAGCAACAAAATAACTGAAATAAATTTCTTTAATATCAGAAAGATATAAATTAAGGAACCGTTATTAAATTAAAACAAGATATTAAATTATATTACATTAAAGAAAAATTAAATATATATAGATTTCCTATATCATAAGGAAAGTATTTGTAGAGGAGGAAAGAAAATAAATAAGATAACAGATATCCTTTACTTTCTCGTCGGAGAATTTCTCATTTTCAACAGAAGGTAAACTGCTTCCAAAGCAACAACATAACTGAAATAAATTTCTTTAATATC
This sequence comes from Olivierus martensii, assembly GCA_000484575.1. Lineage (NCBI taxonomy): Eukaryota > Metazoa > Arthropoda > Arachnida > Scorpiones > Buthidae > Olivierus > Olivierus martensii. Next base: position 5,712 of record AYEL01065288.1, on the reverse strand, counting down.
AGAAAGATATAAGTTAAGGAACCGTTATTAAATTAAAACATGATATTAAATTATATTACATTAAAGAAAAATTAAATATATGTAGATTTCCTATATCATAAGGAAAGTATTTGTAGAGGAGGAAAGAAATAAATAAGATAACAGATATCCTTTAATATTCTCAGCGATGAGAACAAAAAGAATGAAATAATAATCAAAGTAAACAGCAATTTAAATTCTAGGTTATATATGCCTCATTAATTTAAGCTGATAAACTTCTTATTAAATGCAATTCTGTAATTATCAAAACATTTTCAAGAACACTAATAAAACTTACATTAATGAAATGTTTATATATTTGAAATCATAGCGACTTTAGGCCTTAAAATTAATTTTTATATTTAAATGTTAAATAAGTATTTAAAGGAATGTGATGCTCTAAGATTTATATAGATCTTTTTAAATAAAAGATAAATAATTCCATCAAAAGTGTAATCAGTGCCGGATTAACATACTAGCAAAAGTAGCATTTGCTAGGGGTCCCGCGCCAATAAATATATATATAATTTTTTGGTCATCTAATACGAGCCAATGATCTTGTGATTTATGCTATATTTAGCGCCTTTTCATTTATTATCACGAAATTGAGGGAGAAAAAACATAAGAGGTGACTTAATGTGACTCTGAACATAAACTTCTGCGTCCAGCATCCCATTACTTGATCTGCATTTTAAATGCATGCTTCAGAAGAAAAGAACACATATTATGTCGGAAACATTCATGTAGAAAAGGACACATATAGATGTTCGTAACAGGTAAAAGACTTGCAAAGTTTTTTAGAATTCATTCCACCCGTGTACCAGGACTTTTACAAAAACCTGAGTATATCACAGATTCATGAAATGGATAGATTTCTAGACCCCGAGGATGAAGAAGAGGAATTACATAATGTGTTGTAGGGCTTATGTTTACTTTCTAGCATTCACTACAATGACTGAAATGTCTAACTCTGTTATGCTGCTTATTATTATTTTATTAGCAAACTGTAAAAACATTAAACAATATGGTAAAGTGGTCTAACTTTTCCTGCAAAACGGACTAAGCATAAAAATAACTTTTGGTAAATTGAACTATTCGCTTTAAACCTCTCCAGCATTCTAACTTTTCCTGCAAAACGGACTAAGCATAAAAATAACTTTTGGTAAATTGGACTATTCACTTTGAACCTCTCCAGCATCCCATTACTTGATCTGCATTTTAAATGCATGCTTCAGAAGAAAAGAACACATATTCAGTATGTCGAAATCCAAATCTTAGACATTTCTCTTAATTTGATATTTTTCTGTCACGACTTAACTTCAATGCTTTGTTTCCACTAACTGCGGATTTAAGGGTTAGTCCACTTTACCTTAACACGACTCATATATGCCTCATTAATTTAAGCTGACAAACTTCTTATTAAATGCAATTCTGTAATGATCAAAACATTTTCAAGAACACTAATAAAACTTACATTAATGAAATGTTTATATATTTGAAAATCATAGCGACTTTAGGCCTTAAAATTAATTTTTATATTTAAATGTTAAATAAGTATTTAAAGGAATGTGATGCGCTAAGATTTATATAGATCTTTTTAAACAAAAGATAAATAATTCCATCAAACGTGTAATCAGTGCCGGATTAACATACTAGCAAAAGTAGGATTTGCTACGGGTCCCGCGGCAATAAATATATACATAATTTTTTGATCATCTAATACGAGCGTTAAACCAATGATCTTGTGATTTATGCTATATTTAGCGCCTTTTCATTTAGTATCACGAAATTGAGGGAGAAAAAAACATAAGAACTTCTGCGTCAAATGGATACATCCGATATCATCAATAAATTTCATCATGCTAAATGTAGAAAATTTAATATTTAACGTTGCCTGTGTTGTTATTTTTGATAATGATAATTACTAAGCAAATTAAAAATGTGTGTTCAAATATATTTGCTTGTTTTATTGTTTTTTCTAATATAGTGCCAATAACAATGTATTTATACCAATAGAAATTTCTGATTTGAATGGAACCGAATATTCTACAAAATTAACATTCATTACTTATTTTTAAGTAATTGATTCAAAATACGATTCGTTGACAAAATTCATTCAAATAAATATAATATACTGTATTTTTTTCAGGAAAAAATAATTTTACATAATGGAGATAAAAAGCCATACAAGAAAATAGATATTTAATATGGAAACTTGATTTACTTGATTTCTCAAATTTCTATGCTGAAATAATTATTATTATATTTTCTGTGGAGCATTCATATTTTTCATGGAGAAGATTGTACATTCATACGTACTTGGAATATGATTTTATTCAAATAAACTTTTTGGATACTTTATATGTTTGGCTAAGCCACAGTGATCCGAACGACATAAATTAATCAAATATGATAAATCCTTAGACTTAAAAATATATAATTCACAATTATATTTTATAGAATTATGTTCTAAATTGAAAAATAAAGGAATCACTCTCTCTTAATACTCTATTATGAAATATTGATATTTTGCTCATCCAGAACCATCCTTGAATTTTAGAATTCGTAATAATCCTTGGTGGGGCTGTTACCAAACAAATCTCTTTGAAATTCACAAACAAAATTATACTAGCAATAACAACTGTGTCTGATATATCGACTCAATCAAGGAACTCGGCGATGATAGAGCATTTGTACATGCTAATGCATAAAATATTTTATTTTATATTATATTACTATAAATGGAAGCTCTTAATCTGAATTATTATAAACTGTTTCCACAGAATTTATTGAATAAGGTATAATCGACGTTTATAAACAAAATTTAACTTTCTGAAAGTTAGATACTACTTTTTATTTTGTATTCAATAGTTAGGTGGGCTATGTAATATACAACATAATCATTCAAAAATTAATATTCTATTGACAATGGAGTAGTTATAGAGTGTAATATAGAAGAAACTAAGCATTGAATGGAATAATTTTTATCTGGTTTACATGGTAAGACTTCCTTCAAAACTAATAACTGAAGAAACGATGAATTTTAAAGAAATTCTTAAATTTAAGACCATAATTCTGTCAAAAAAGATATCATTTTTTTCAAAAGCATTCAGCATTTTAAATCAAAAGTTCCTCAAAAAACTAAATTTCAAAATCGATTGGAAGGATCGTTTTCGAATAAATGTTTTTCGAATAATGAAGATATTTAATATGGAAACTTGATTTACTTGATTTCTCAAATTTCTATGCTGAAATAATTACAGTATTATTATATTTTCTGTGGAGCATTCATATTTTTCATGGAGAAGATTGTACATTCATACGTACTTGGAATATGATTTTATTCAAATAAACTTTTTGGATACTTTATATGTTTGGCTAAGCCACAGTGATCCGAACGACATAAATTAATCAAATATGATAAATCCTTAGACTTAAAAATATATAATTCACAATTATATTTTATAGAATTATGTTCTAAATTGAAAAATAAAGGAATCACTCTCTCTTAATACTCTATTATGAAATATTGATATTTTGCTCATCCAGAACCATCCTTGAATTTTAGAATTCGTAATAATCCTTGGTGGGGCTGTTACCAAACAAATCTCTTTGAAATTCACAAACAAAATTATACTAGCAATAACAACTGTGTCTGATATATCGACTCAATCAAGGAACTCGGCGATGATAGAGCATTTGTACATGCTAATGCATAAAATATTTTATTTTATATTATATTACTATAAATGGAAGCTCTTAATCTGAATTATTATAAACTGTTTCCACAGAATTTATTGAATAAGGTATAATCGACGTTTATAAACAAAATTTAACTTTCTGAAAGTTAGATACTACTTTTTATTTTGTATTCAATAGTTAGGTGGGCTATGTAATATACAACATAATCATTCAAAAATTAATATTCTATTGACAATGGAGTAGTTATAGAGTGTAACATAGAAGAAACTAAGCATTGAATGGAATAATTTTTATCTGGTTTACATGGTAAGACTTCCTTCAAAGCTAATAACTGAAGAAACGATGAATTTTAAAGAAATTATTAAATTTAAGACCATAATTCTGTCAAAAAAGATATCATCCTTTTCAAAAGCATTCAGCATTTTAAATCAAAAGTTCCTCAAAAAACTAAATTTCAAAATCGATTGGAAGGATCGTTTTCGAATAAATGTTTTTCGAATAATGAATAGGTCTGTTATTATATTCATTGTTCACTTAAAGAATTGACGATGCATGCTGATAAATAGCTGGTTTACTTAATTATACGAATTATAAAATAACATTTCATTTACCAGTGGCGGCTCGTGGATGATTTTTGTGGGAGGGCTGAAAAAAATTATAATAAAATACGTAGCGCGTATAATAAAATACGTAGTGTGGAGTGCAATGTTTGCAGCCCACGATATACATATCACAAATACGTATATCACGGGTTACCCCCACCTGCTCAATACACTGACTATGCGGTGTGACTCGGCTGCACTGACTGCAGCCCTGATGAGTACGCAATCGCACTGACTCTTACAATACACACATCTTTTTGTACATACTCCCTCATGTGCTGGTAAAAATTCTCAAAGTTAAGGTCAGAGTTCATCGCTGCAAAAATAGAATCGACACATGAAATCAGTTTAGTAGTTGTGGTCGGTTTCGTCGAAACTTTGTGCCGTCTATTTTTGAATGCGAAGAAACATTCCTCGATAGGGTTCAATTGAGGAGAATAGGGCGGTAAAAATTTATATCTTATTTCTTCTTCTTCCAGGAATGCTGTAACGTTTTGGGAATGATGGAATTTAGCGTTATGTACAATAAGGTACGAATTAGGAAACGTTTGGGCAATGTCATAGCTACATTGGCGCAAGAATTCCAGAAAGGAATTAGCATTATATGCGCCTAATATAGATCTATATTTGAAAATCCCAACATTGGATAGAATAGCAATTATACTTATGTTTCGGCCTCTGCTGGCTGAACACATAACAACTGGGCGAATTCCTCCAGGAGAGTAGCCGTAAGCCTTTATGTGTGCAGATTAATGCCGGTTTCGTCTAGATATAACAGACAACCATTAGCGATGTTTATTATTACACGTGCAAAACAGGCTCTCTCATCCACAACACGTGGCTCGGTGGACTCAGCCTGTATCCTTTTCAGACGTTTACGTTTAAGCTTTGCCTCTTTTAGGTATCTGCATATACTTGCTTTCTTTCTGAATATCTGCTTTTCTTCTAATTTCTTTGTACAGTATTCCTTCAAGTGTCAAGAAGTTATCAGACTTAACAATTTCGTTTAGATAAGCATATAGCCTATGTGGTCTTTGCTTGTCTTACGCCTTCACGAAATCTTCCTCTCTAATTTCGTCTATATTCCCACCGCATTCCTCGAATTTTTGTATATTTTTATACACAACACTTTTGCTGACGTTTAATTTTCTTGCAATTTCTTTCGGTTTCTCGTCATTCAAGTACAACGTATAATAACTTTAATTTTCTCAAATGATAGTACTGATTTCCTTGCATATGTAACCGTCGCCTCAGAATCGACGCTTGAAACAGACGACATCGTTACCAATGATATGTTCAACACAACTAATTCCTCGCCTTCATCGTGGAAAGCTGCCTCTTTTATACCGCACGGTAGCTAATCGCGCGTGTATGCAAATTTGGCTATTTA
>AYEL01065287.1:0-26259 GCA_000484575.1 Olivierus martensii | reverse complement strand
TCTATTCAATTCAAAAACACTGTAATCATAAAAGAATGCAAATTTAATTCTTAATATTATAATTCACACTGTCTTAATTAAATTTTATTATATGTTATTGTAAATAATAATTTAAGGCTTTAATTCATGTCTTGAGATAAATTTCTTGCATTCCAGCTCCTGAAATTATATAAAACTAATTATTTTTAATTACTGAGATATTTAACTTAGAATATAGATATGTAATTTACTATTTCATTTTTACTTTTATTTTCTTATTTAGATAAATTTCTTGCATTCCAGCTCCTGAAATTATATAAAACTAATTATTTTTAATTACTCAGATATTTAACTTTGAATATAGATATGTAATATATACAATTAATTTACTGTTTCATTTTTACTTTTATTTTCTTATTCTCTTTAATATATATCAAAAATATATTATAAAATGTACATGAGAATAAAGACCATAATGAATTCTTTTACATATATTTAAATTAATATATACATATATTAATAAAAGTTGCTAAATTTAATATACATATATTAAAAAAAGTTGCTAAAATCTTCATAAAAGATGCCCAGGTCTGTATACAGTTACTTCTAAATATTAATATATTAAAAAAAGTTGCTAAAATCTTCATAAAAGATGCCCAGGTCTGTATACAGTTACTTCTAAATATTATAAAAATTCTAGCACAAATATATGTTCGATTAAAATATATGATATATATATATATATCATCTATTTTAAACGAAATATATTTTTGTCTATGGATCGAAATATTTGTCCTTTATAAAATAACAACTTTTTAGTTGTAGTATATAGTTATAGAGTGTAGACTCTATAACTAGCATATATTCTTATATTTTATTCAGACAAACTAATAAAGATTTCACTTTTTTGGAACAGTATACAGAGAAATTTCATCATATGTTATTCCTTATAGAAAAATTTATTTTCTGATTGCGTTTATCTTATTATGTACAACATTTTAAATTAGACTTATTACTATTTTATGTGCATTTGGAATCAGTACCATCATTTTAATAGCAGTAGTATAAATCTGCAACAAATGACTATACAGATATTAAAATGTGTTTTATTAAAATTATTTCTGTTGGAAACTTTTTTCTTAAACAATTTTTTATTGTTGGAAAGTTAAACTTCTCAGACCTACATTTGAATAAAATGAGTTAATTTCTTAATCTTCACACAAATTAAGATGTAAAAATTTTTTTGACTTCCTCAAATGTATCAGCCACAAACGAGTATGCGACGTAATTTTTATAAATGAGTTTGTGTTGTGTGTATGGAGTTTAAGATTAAGACAAGACATTCTAAAATGATAAAAAAAAAATTTATTAAAAATACTTACGTACTGTCATATTTTGATAACTATATTTTAATCATGTATAAGTATAGAAAGAAATGTTATTACACATAGGAAAATTTTTAAATCATTTATTTAATCTCATGATTAATGTGATATAGTTACGGTTGATGATGGTATAATTATACAATTTTTGATTTTTTTATTTATGTGTAATTTCTGATTTTAAGTAAATACAATAAGTAGATAAAAACGAAACTTTTTCCCTCTAATATCTACCTCAATACGTTCTATTTTTTATACATTAATACAGTAAATTCTTCTCTTGGAATTTAAAGTTCACAAATACTTCTATTCATTTTTCGTTAGTTTTAATAATCGATTTAAATAATGAATTTAATATACATATTTTTCTTTTGTTATATTCTATTAAGTATAGAATTTTATAATACAAACCAAAAATTCGTTGGAATTCATCACCTAGCATTAATTTTTTTGATATTATTCAATTTATTAGGAATTTCTCACGAAAGACAACTGTTATATTCAATATCTATTCTCCAATATAATTTATCTAAGACCTGGTCATTAATTAAATAAATTTTTATTTAAATACTTTTTAAAACTATTTTTCATCTTATTTAATACTGCAAATAAATATCTTTTATGTTATTTATTATTTGATTTTATACACAAATAAAATAAATGCATTCTAATGTACTGTAATATATGTAAGATAACAAATGTACAATTACAGTCAAACCCCGATAAGACGCCCCCCGTTAAGCCGCCATTCTCGCTGACCGCCATGAAATTTTGGCAGAACGGATTTTTCCTTATATTAATGGAGTAGGCAAACCCCGATTAGACGCTATCCGCCAATAGAAATGTCTAGACAAATATCGCTTTTGGTATTGTATTTGTTACGTTAATCCTCCAGGGATGACATATATCCCGAAGTTCATCAGTACTATATATACAGTATTAAAAGCTAGCTCTCTGGTTTATTTGTAACTAGCGGATGGTAGAGATGGAATTAACGGCTAATCATGTGTCACTTTAAACCTGGTTCACACCTAGATTGTAGAAAATTTAAGATCGTAAGAACCATCGTTTCTATCGTTTATTTCGTACTGAACAAATAAGAACACTGTACAAAGTAAAATGTGTACATTGTGTTTTACAGAGAAATCAAAGTAGAAGGTCAGAACAGGAGATGAACATGTTTTCTATAAAGTACTGTACATATAAGGTATGTATACTATACTGCAAAGTATACAGTTTTTAGAAATGTTCTTCGGAGTTCCTTTTCATTACCATACTACACATGCTTTCGATAAACCGCTAACCCCATCTAGCATTCAAAATCTGGTGATTATGCACAATCGCCAATTCGTAATGGTAAATATGATAAATTGTATTTAATTAATCATATTTACCCTACGTTATACACAGTTTTCAGTCTGGGATGGTAAATTTTATAAATAATACATTTTTGTCGAGTAATGAAGTAGTTCGTTGCATTCATCTTCATTTATGTAATAAGCGATCAAAGAAAATAAGTTCTCATTCGGTTGAAGAAATAATCGCGAATGAAGATGAGGAAATTAGAACTGACACAAGGATAAAGACAGTCTATAAAAGTTGAACATATGATAGGCCCGATATTTTTGTATACGACAATAAATGAAAGATAATATGGCTTATTGAGATCGGAATCACATATCAAGAGTTAATATTAAAAATATGAGGAAATACGAATTAATAGAAAATGAACTGACCATGATGTATGAGTGTATAAGAGTAGTAACAACTTACCACAAAAATCATATCAGACCTAACAATTTGAACCTAAACATAAATGGGTACATTCAGGCTCATTCTCAAGAAGACTTTGGAAAACATCTCCTGTGAAAAAAGATGCGGATTTGGCGAGGAGAGTGTGGAAGATGACGTTAAAAATTTTTGAAACGGCTAGAAATAATCGAAGTTGAAGATAAATGATTGCTAAGAGGCTGTTGTAAAAGTTAAATAACAGTAACTCTATAATTAAATTATTAATTAAACAACGAAAAGTAAAAATTTTATGATATTTATCAAATTTTATGAACTAAATTTTGGAAATTATGTTAAAAATCGTTTTAAGAATAATATATTCAGCGATATTTACAAACATCAAATTTACCAACATCATTTGGGAATTATATAAAATCGCCGATATAAGTGAGATAATTAGTGAAATTAATTAAAGTTACCAAGATGATTGGTGATTATGAATAATAACCGGCGATTATGCATAATCACTAATCAATCGCTTTAACGTAACATATACTCTATATTATAAAAGTAAATTTTTGTTGCGAATTTGTATAAGCTGATTGTCAAGTTTCATAAATTTGTTTAGAAAAATTATGTACTTTAATTTAAAGAAAATATTTTTTTAAGTGAGTGGGGAATTTTATTTATTCGGTTGTCAACTTAGTTTAGAGACGTATGACTATTAATCACAGTTTGGAGACCTTCAACAAGAAACCCCGATTGTAGGGAGGAAAATTTTCACGTCTGAACAACTTCTTTCAGTATATTTTAATGATGTCATGATAGTCATTCGATATAATTTATATATTGTAAAATTTTGTATAATCAAATATTTATTTAAAGAATGGTTTCATTTTATATTCGTAAAGAAGATTGTTAAATAAAGATATTTTTTAAAGAACTTGTTAATTAAGTATTTCGTTAAATACTTATAAAGTATTATAAGAATAACCTGAATTGTGTAAGAATCCGATCCCTGTACCAGTCATAAAATAGGTCCTAATGGACCTGTGGTCATTATAATTTTATTAATATGTTGTTTTCCTATTAATAATGAAATTGTGATTTTGTAAACTAACTTCCAAAAAAAAAGAAAGCAAAAGTTTAACTAAATCTTTCAATTCCAAAAAAGGATAAAAAGGGAAATCAGAAATCAGATCAATACGGAAAATCGATACGTGAGATCGTCTTTCTGATTACTCGTGTCTATCGATGTTCATGTCTTTTTACGGTAAGAAATCCGTTACACGCACGGCTGATACATATATACATACATACATATAGACTTATGTCTATATAAGAGCGGGGGAAAGAGTAAGCGGAGAGTGTTCCCTCTACGAAGAACATAGAGTGATATCTAAGTCCGAGATTTCAACTAGAGATAATATCTGAAGACAACCTTTATCAACCGAAAGACTCCGAATCTATCAGCAACCGTCGTAAACATAAAGTATGAGGGCTCCACAACAGTCAACACTCAATTGTTAAGTGATAATTCTATAGTGAGTGGTGTTTTCTGCTTGTTTTGTGTTTGTATGTTTTAAAGAACTAAAGACTGAAATTGAAGGAATAAAGACTGTCGTGTACTTCATCTACAAGACAATTTGGTGATCGTTAAGAATAACCACAGGTATATATCCTCCCGTCTCATCGCAGTATCATTGTTTGCAAAGAATCTCTCTCAATAAATGGAGTTTTTGCTTCTTATGCCATACTCTCTGAGTTGTAAGTAGCAAGCAGAGTTCATTCCCCCGTCCTTACTCACATATAAGACCATACCGCATGTAGTCTCACGCCTGTTTGTTTAGTGTCGCACGCCGATACTAAACTGGTGTCAGAACATCCTGATATAGTGCCGCTCCGCAAGGTCCCGAAGTTCCACAGTTGTTAACCTTGACTATGAACTCGACTCCCCCCACCAAGAACTGGAAACCTTGAAATTGTACATAAATTCGCAACTGATAAACATTATAGGTCCCGAAGTTCCACAGTTGTTAACCTTGACTATGAACTCGACTCCCCCCACCAAGAAATGGAAACCTTGAAATTGTACATAAATTCCCAACTGATAAATATTGTCTTAAGACTATATGTCGTATTAAGACGACTGTAAAATAAAAATAAAAATTATAATTATAAAATTTAGCGGTAAGTATTTTATTTAATAGAATGAAAGATATTTTAATGCTTGAATGAATTTAGCAATTATATTTTATTTGATCAAAAATTAATTACACAAATAATTAAAAACAAAGTAAAAATTTTAAAGTTTAAATCAGTAATGATTTTATAATCTTGAAACAAAAAAGAAAAGTCTATAATATTTTAGTTAATAATAATAATAATAATAATGTTGATTTAAATTAAAAAGTTAAATTCATTTTCTTTCGATTCCTACTGTGACTTATCTTCAGTAACGAAATTAAAACAGCAATAGCTAAATCATGAAATGAAAAATTATTTGCTACAAATTTAATCAAGATAATTTAAATAATCTAAATGGCGAGTTGGCAAACTACGGCCCGCGAGATAAGAATGGATTTTACAATTTCAAATTTTTAAAAATTTCAAAGTACCTGCTATAATAGCTAACAGCCGAATTGCAGAGTTTCGAGAAAAGATCGCATGTGGCGCGTCTGTAGCTTCCCATTCGCACGCTCTTGGTGGCTCTGCTGTTTAGGCCGTGACACACCGAACGCGACGCGAAGCGAAGGAAAGATGCCAGAAAATTTTGCATCCTTCGCTTCGCGTTGCACTATGTTGAGATCGCATGTGGCGCGTCTGTAGCTTCCCATTCGCACGCTCTTGGTGGCTCTGCTGTTAAGGCCGTGACACACCGAACGCGACGCGAAGCGAAGGAAAGATTCCAGAAAATTTTGCATCCTTCGCTTCGCGTTGCACTATGTCGCAGCCTGTCTAAATTGCAGTCTTGTTATTTCTCATGTTTCGTGGATTTGCCGATAGAGGTCATTTGCGGAGTATGATTGATTTGTTACTAGAAAGAAGAGATCGTATATTTTCGGTATTCTTTTAATCTCATGCGATATAGATATGGTATTTTTTGTACTTCTAAAACAAATTCTATACCTGAATCCCAACCATACAATTGAATTTCCGCCATTTTCGAAGTATATAAAACATTCGTTGTTATTGGTTGATTGCTACCTTTGCGTCTTGCTGCGCCGTATTGTTCACAGGTGCCGATTGGTCAAAGTTGAACTTTTTCATTTACGCGCGGATACGCGCGTTAACTCGACCAACTGCACGGGAAAAGCTAGTCTAAGACACACTGTACGCGCGTAACCGCCCGAAGTTGCTTTTTTATGATTTGCTTCGCGTCACGTTCAGTGTGTCACGGCCTTTATTCCACGAAGTCGAATGTTGCTTTTTTTATGATTTGCTTCGCGTCACGTTCAGTGTGTCACGGCCTTTATTCCATGAAGTCGCAGTTAATTAGGCAGAGTTTATAGTATCACGTGTATCGCTATTCTTCTCGTGCGGTTCTATCGTGAATCTGTAATACTTCTCTGTATCATTTTCGTTATATGACCCGTAAAAAATCTATATCCAACATGTCACTGTCAAAGCGAGAAAAGAAGATTTGCATTTTGGTTGTTATTTAATTAGGCCAATCTGCAGAAATACAGAATGCGCCCTTGGCCCGTGGAAACTAAAATATTTGCTATTTGGCCCTTTACAGAAAAAGTTTCCTGACCCCTGATCTAAATGATTTTTTGAAAAAAATCTTTCCAATGCTTTTATAATAACATCTATTTTGCAGAATTATCAAGCCATTTAATTTTTATGATACATTTTTTGCGTTTTATGATGACTATTTTTTTGCTCTTTAACATATTTTATAATAAATATCAGTTTTACAAAAAAAAAATTAAAGTTTTATAAAGAAATTGTTTTAGAAAAATTATTTCATTACTGAAATAGAACATTTAATTTTTATGATACATTTTTTGCGTTTTATGATGACTATTTTTTTGCTCTTTATTTAACATATTTTATAATAAATATCAGTTTTACAAAAGAAATTAAAGTTTTACAAAGAAATTGTTTTAGAAAAATTATTTCATTACTGAAATATAATATATTGTACCATCTTCAGAGAACAATTTATTATAAAGTAACTTAAGTGATTAATTTATAATTTTTTCCAGTTTACGTATGGATGATGCTCAGATTGCTGTGAAAAGAGTGTGTGTTATGCGTAAATCAATACTTGAAATCAAAGACGATTGGCTTTATTTATACATAGACTATAAAATTATCAATTTTCTCATCTGGGTAAGATTGCATATATCGCAAAGTCCAGAAAAAATGGTACCGATCGATAGGAGCGTCGAGACACGCAAAATTCCTAATGAATTAGAGGTCAAAGATCAAAGATTACGAGATATACAAGCGTCTCGGAGGCATAAGTGACACTGCAAGGGAACGGGAGTCGAAGCACAGTGTCAAACCGTATGCACCGTTTAACTTTCAGCCTGCATATCTCGTTAACCTTTGACTATTGACCCCTAGTTCACTAGAGATATTATGCGTGTTTCAACCTTCCTATTGATCGGTACCATTTTTTATAGGCTTTGTAATGTATATAATACTACCGTAAACTAAGAGATATATATAAGTTGATGATTGTATAACTTTATTTACTATTCGTAGAAATGACTGGTTATTTTATTTGCTATATTGAGCGAAGAGTTCGATGTGTCTTACGCGATTATGGACGGGCAGCCTAGGTATGTGAAGTGGACGAAGATCGCTCTCGTCTCGGTACCTAATGTCAATATACCGCTCGGTTGACTGGAGAGGTCAATGACATGGTGGCGACGGAGCGCGCAAAGGCTAACATAGAGCGCGTCCTGTAGCGACCCGGAGCGCGCACTAGCGCGAGTTTCTCGTACGTTAACATAGTACTGGATTTCACTACATATAGAACTGTATGGAAGCGCGCCCCTCCGTAGTTAAGTTAAGCATAGTCAACCGAAATGCGACAGCCTTCTCCAAATCACCCGTTTTTCTATGGCGAAATGTAACATTTGTTAAGTCTAATTCTCTTAAGATAGCATTGGAAGACGTAGGTTAACACCCATCAGAAAGATTCTACATTAGGCGATAATATTTTTTGTAGCGAAATGTATCATGCGTTAAGCCTAATTCACATAGAATAATATAGCAAAACTTTTTATGTAGTGAATTCCTGCATATAATCTGGTATTATAGGGTCTACGGAAGAGTTTTATTGAAGAAATTTTTGTGTTTTTCGACACAAATTGTGGTGTCAGAGAGTATCGAAAAACTTTTCTTGTGCCCATATATAATGTTGAAACGTCAAGTCTGATACCAGAAGCAGTATAGATGGTGTTGCTCCAGAACAATGGATATTTAGACCAGCGCTCGTCAAAGTTAGTGGTTTAAAAACTATGAGCGAGCAAAGGTAAACGACGAGTCAGGGATCCAGAAATGAAGTGAGAAATACGGAAACAATCGACAACTAATATATGTATAGGCCTATATAACAAAATAATAAAATATTTACTTGGATATAATAATAATAAAATATTCTAAGATACAAATATAACATAAATGGGAGACAAAGTAAAGAATGAAGCTAATGAAAAACAAATAAATCTTAATGAAAAAAATCTAATTTTAACGAGGGATACAGTATAGTTTAACTCGAGAGATTAACCCAAAGTCATACTTATGAGAGAATCTTTATTTTTCTTCATATTTTCTTTAGTTCCTTTGCTGAATAAAACTTGATAGATGAAAAATATTGATAAACGTAAGATGACGACATACATCCAACCAGGACATCAGCCAAAGAAAATCTAAGTAGGAGAGAACTGCTTTCATATTTTCTTTAGTTCCTTTGCTGAATAAAACTTGATAGATGAAAAATATTGATAAACATAAGATGACGACATACATCCAACCAGGACCTCAGCCAAAGAAAATCTAAGTGGGAGAGAACTGCCAAGTTCTCTGCAAATTGTTAAAAATTTTATCTTGTTTTATTTCTCTTATTTTCTTTATATTCTGCAATCATGCAAAATTAAAGAGGAGGGTTCAAATCGAAAGTAGACTGTTCATTTGACAAAGAAGAAACTGATTTTTGCATCGCATAGGTACAGAAAACTGTCAACATAGTGTTATGCAGATTTGCTTTAATCAGAATCAATGACCTCCTATCATTGGATCTTTTGGTTTGTTTCTCTCTCAGGTATAGTTTTTGAGTTTATTTAATAAGTATAACATTCCATTTCCACTCCCGATCTAAAAGATAGTTCAAAAATAATAAAGTTTTCCCGGTTAGTTTATATTAAAAAAATGTAAAAATAATTTACAAATTAATTATAAAAATATAATAATTTTAAATTGTAATAATGAAATTATTACAATTAATTTAGTTAAATTTCGAACAAGGAACTGAAATTATTTGTTTTATGTTCCACAAGTATTTGTTAAAAAAAAAAATCCTTCATATAAAGTTCTGTAAAGCGGCTTGTCTTCATGTGAATCGTTAGCTCAGCTATCAGTTATAGTTTTTCCAATTACAATCAGTACAAATACGACAATATTATTATTAAAATTAATAAAATTATTAGGATATAAAAATAAATGATACATAATATATTGTGATAAAAAGAAGATATTTAATTAATTAAAGATAGACGAAAAATGGTTCAGTAATTTTTAGATTCTTCAGGATGATCTCTATACCATTTTTATTATAAATTCTGTAAACAAAGTCTGATTATATCAAAAATATTAATTCAGTGAAGTGCAATTACCATATTATCACGGACTCTAGGACAGTGCTACAAATGATAAACAATAATAATTCTAAATCCAAATATATATTATCCAACAGTTATTAAACGATATCCAATCTTACACTGAAGTCATTGGGTAAAAGGACATTCCGGAGTGCCGGGTAACGAATGGGCTGACAACTTGGCTAAGAAAGGTGCTTCATTCCTGTCTCATGGTTCCTTCTGCAAAGACCCAGTGGCTTTGATCAAGTCCTACTTTGTATGTGGCAGAGGGAGTCGGATGAAGGACGGACAGTCGACACACTCATCAGTTTATTCCTTCGGTCTTAAAAGGAGAGGACGCGAGGGCCCTTAAAAATAAAAGGGAAGCCCCTTTTATTTTTAAGGGCCTTCTCTCGCAGACATAAGTACCCTGTAGTACCCTCGTTGGTGGAGCAGGGGAAAAGCTTTGGCTCAGTCTCAGAATACGACATGAGCCTGTATTTCCTGTCACGTGATATAGAACACTTACCTCATCTTTGATAGATATTTTCAGTAAAACAAATTGTTTTTTTTTTAATTTTTAACAAATATCGTAATAATTGTCTGATTTCAGTTAATTAAATCAAATTATTAATAATATTAACTTATTTTTTAGTATAAAAGATAGTACAACCATTTCAATAAATATTTAGAAATCAGTGACTAACAAGATTATGCCTATGATTTCAGTTAATTAAATCAAATTATTAATAATATTAACTTATTTTTTAGTATAAAGATAGTACAACCATTTCAATAAATATTTAGAAATCAGTGAATAACAAGATTATGCCTACATATTGCTCCTGAAGGCGAAATAAAAAATCATTTCTAGTTTTCATTCCTGTCTATGCTAAGCTCAAGGTTATCGCTCAAGGTTAAGCTGCAAAAAGAGGGGAGTGGAAACAATTTAAGCAGATTGTGCGCCGCGCATTGGCGGTTGATTATTTGAGCTAGCGCATTTTTACTCCAACGAAAATAAGAAATAATTTGTAAAAATACTTATACCTACAAATGAATCAACACATTTTGTATTGATTTAGAACTGAGTGTTTTCGATTTTATTCGTCTACAATTGATATTTTGATAATATCAAGTGGATTTTTTCTTAACGCAGATGATGCCAGTAATGTTTCCAGAGGAAGGCGGGAAATGTCAGGCGACTAGAGATGGCAGACACGTCATTTTTTTGTCATTGTTTGACGTGTACTTCCTGTCACTTGATATAGAACACACCTCATCTTTGATAGATATTTTCAGTAAAACAAATTGTTTTTTTTTAATTTTTAACAAATATCGTAATAACGAATTAAAGTAAAATTTATTATTTATACATATGATACATTATGACATAGATAGCTAAATTTGATGTTTCATATCCAATTAAAAATAGAATTAGAGCGGTTTAAAAATTGCAAATATCGACAAAAAAGCGTTATTTTTCTTCTTCTCCTTCTCCTTCTCCTCCTCCTCCTATGCTACAGGTCGTATCGTTTAACCGATATCGATGAAATTTGGAATATAAGTGTCTCTTTGTTTATTTGAGGCATTGATGTTTCATATCCAATTAAAAATAGAATTAGAGCGGTTTAAAAATTGCAAATATCGACGAAAAAGCGTTATTTTCTTCTTCTCGTTCTCCTCCTCCTCCTATGCTACAAGTCGTATTGTTTAACCGATATCGATGAAATTTGGAATATAAGTGGCTCTTTGTTTATTTGAGGCTCTCGGAAAATTTGAGCACAATCGGGTCAAAACAAAGGGGGGAAAGGGAGATCCGATTTCGATAAATGCCTTTACATATCGCATTGCTTAACCGATTTTGACCAAATTCTGAATATAGGCATAACGTAGTTCATTTCAAATCATCTAAAAATTTTGGCTAAAATTAAAAAGTGTAGAAGACTATGATTTTGTTCTCCAGAAATGTCTCTATAGGTCACATCGTTTGAACGATTTCGAAGAAATCTGGGATGTAAATGTGATTTATGTTAATTAAGCCTTTTAAAAGAATTGCAGCCCAATAGGGCCAAAATGAATAAATTAGGAAGCTTGTTTATCACTATCTATAGGCATAACGTAGTTCATTTCAAATCATCTAAAAATTTTGGCTAAAATTAAAAAGTATAGAAGATTATGATTTTGTTCTCCGGATCCGATTTCGATAAATGCCTTTACATATCGCATTGCTTAACCGATTTTGACCAAATTCTGAATATAGGCATAACGTAGTTCATTTCAAATCATCTAAAAATTTTGGCTAAAATTAAAAAGTGTAGAAGACTATGATTTTGTTCTCCAGAAATGTCTCTATAGGTCACATCGTTTGAACGATTTCGAAGAAATCTGGGATGTAAATGTGATTTATGTTAATTAAGCCTTTTAAAAGAATTGCAGCCCAATAGGACCAAAATGAATAAATTAGGAAGATTGTTTATCACTATCTCTTTTACTTCTCGTCTCGTTCAACCGATATCGATGAAATTTGGGAAGAAAGTATTTCTTAGATTACTCGAGTTCATCTAAAAGTTAGAGCACAATTGGTCTAAAATAAAGAAGGAAAATGCCGTTTTCCATAGATTTTTTTCTATATTATTACATTGTTTAACCGTTTCTCACCAAATTTAGAATATAGGCATAAATCTAGCTTAACTGAAATCTTCTGGAAATTTTGACCCAATTGGGCTAAATTGAAAAGTTTTAGACGAACATCCTCTTCTCTAGAAATGTTAAATTTAGAATATAGGCATAAATCTAGCTTAACTGAAATCTTCTGGAAATTTTGACCCAACTGGGCTAAATTGAAAAGTTTTAGAAGATGAACATCCTCTTCTCTAGAAATATATCTATTATATCCTGTCGTTTAAACAATTTTGAAAACAGAAACTAAATGTAAATGCTACTTATGTTAATTAAGCCATTGTGAAAAATACAGCCCAATAGGGCTAAAAAGAATAAAGTAGGGGTCTTTTCATCACGAACTCTTCTACGGTCATATCATTCAATCGATTTGGAACCAAGTTCCAGATATTTTATATATATCGAATAATGAAAACAATTACTAGGTATAAATTTAATAATAAATAAAGAAGTAGACGATCGAATTGAAAGAAACAATCAATCGGAAACAATGACAGAAATTTAAAGAAGCTAATAAATCGATATAAAGCATAAAGGCCAGACAAAGCATATATTAATAATGATATTAAAAGAGGTATTCAAATAAACCTACGCGAAAAAATCCAAAAGAAAGGATACAACTAAAGAAATTCTCTAATTAATTGTAACTGTATATATCTGTTTACACATGGCGCGATGCATTGAATTTGGAAGAAATAGAAACATAGATAATTATGTAGATAGAGGAGACAGGCATACTGCGTTTCGACGAAAGTAACATTATCATCATCATCAGAATTTCTTATTTCATCCTTCTTTTGATTCCAGATGTAACAGTATCTATCTTGTTCAATCTGCATACAGTGTGAACGAACCTCGTCTATTATATGATCTCCCCATTGTTCGTATTGCCTACCAGTATATAGTTTTTCCTAGCCTTGGTTGCCAATCAGTAATTTACGTAGTCCGTCGGTTCGATGAAAATAAACTATTTATCAATAGCAGTAATCGTATAAATTGAAAGTGCTTGTAGTCCTATAATCTGAAATACTGACATGTTAAGAAAATTCAGTCCAAAATAATAAAGGCACTAAAGGCGGATAAATTTTAAAAACTGCCTGAAGTAAACAAAGAAAAATGTATTGGAATGTTGAATAAAAAAACAGGCTATAATAAGTAATCCGAAGGCTCAATTCAAACAAAATCGAAGAAGTAAACATATAATTAACAATAATTATATGTCCAGTTGATATATGACGCGGTGTAGAGACATTTCAAGGAATAAAGACATTAACCTGGCGGACAGGTTGGCACCGCGCCCAACGAGAAGCTAATTTTAGCAAGTCCCACCGCGCGACTCGTCGCGACATCTTTCGGCAGCACACTTTATATTCCTCTTTTCTGTTTTTTCTTTCGAGATTTTTTGCTTGCATTATCTGCTCTATTATCTTCTATCTCTTTTCCCTCTTTATCTGTCATTGTAGCGTTTTTGCCATCTGATGCCTTTTCCTTCTTGACTCCATTTTTTTGATGAACAGATGAGACATATTCCATTCTCTAAGATTACTAAGTGACGGGGCGAAACAAGCCCTTCCACACCCCTGAGGAGGGATCAACAGGATGATGGAGGAAGGAATCGACCGGCCGGGCTCGGTCCCCATGGTAATAAACGGCTTAAATAAATAAAAATAAGTAAAATAAAAAATAAATGGCTTAAATAAAAATCTAATATCAGATGAAGAATTTATTGAAGTATCTAAGAATGAAGAATGAATTTCCCATATTTGCAAAGGAAATCTTTTGATAAAAGGTAGAAAGATATACTAATTTAACTTTTAGAATATACATCAGCTCGTTTCTTTCAAATTAATATCAAAATGTATTAAAACTATTTAAATTATTTGCAAAAGTAAAAGCATTTATTCTGAAGAAGTAAAAAGCTGTTCTTTTTCCTTCTTGTTCTCCATTTTTACTCAGACGATAGACATCATTTGCTTTCTTATTGGTTATATTAATGGAAACGTTAACGTCATCTCCACATTCTCGAAACAAGACGACAAAAATTTCGTCACTAATTGTTATCTAGTTTACCATACATTTTGTCAATAGAATTTACGATAAATCGATAAGATGTTATACTTAACGACGTCATAAATAACCACACTCTTTGTGAATCCGGTCCCATATTTGCAAATGAAATCTTTTGATAAAAGTAGAAAGACATACTAATTTAACTTTTAGAATATACATCAGCTCGTTTCTTTCAAATTTATATCAAGATCCCATATTTGCAATGCTGATGTATATTCTAAAAGTTAAATTAGTATATCTTTTTATCTTTTATCAAAAGATTTCCTTTGCAAATATGGGAAATTCATTCTTCATTCTTAGATACTTCAATAAATTCTTCATCTGATATTAGATTTTTATTTAAGCCATTTATTTTTTATTTTACTTATTTTTATTTATTTAAGCCGTTTATTACCATGGGGTCCGAGCCCGGCCGGTCGATTCCTTCCTCCATCATCCTGTTGATCCCTCCTCAGGGGTGTGGAAGGGCTTGTTTCGCCCCGTCACTTAGTAATCTTAGAGAATGGAATATGTCTCATCTGTTCATCAAAAAAATGGAGTCAAGAAGGAAAAGGCATCAGATGGCAAAAACGCTAGAGGGAAAAGAGATAGAAGATAATAGAGCAGATAATCCATCTGTTCATCAAAAAAATGGAGTCAAGAAGGAAAAGGCATCAGATGGCAAAAACGCTACCATGACAGATAAAGAGGGAAAAGAGATAAAAGATAATAGAGCAGATAATGCAAGCAAAAAATCTCGAAAGAAAAAACAGAAAAGAGGAATATAAAGTGTTCTGCCGAAAGATGTCGCGACGAGTCGCGCGGTGGGACTTTAGATGCGACAAAAACTCGCTGCCAATAATGTCATAACTAGCTTCGAAATTTTTATCTTGTAAATTCTTTAAATATTAACCTCTGACTAAGCAGTATTTTTCACAGAAATGAATAATTTTTACGCATATTTTGTTTGATCCTAAATAATAATTGGTTTTGCATTTAAATCATAATATTCAAATTAAGCAAATAGCTTATTTGTTATTATCTGATTTGATTTATAGAACCCGTTTTTATATTTAACTTACGTTATTTTATTGATATTTGCTGTATAAGTTTATATGGAATTCGTTTATAAAGCGAATTATATAGTATTAAAAGTCGATAAAAATATTTTTAATTAGAATATCAGCATGCTGATTCTTGACTAGAAATATCACATTAAAGCTGTACTTCTTTATAAGTTTATATGGAATTCGTTTATAAAGCGAATTATATAGTATTAAAAGTCGATAAAAAAATTATGAATTAGAATATAAGCATGCTGATTCTTGACTAGAAATATCACATAAAAGCTGTACTTCTTCATTGTTTTAAAATAATATTGAATAATTTGCAGCCAATTTGAGAAATGATGAAATTGAAGATGATTATTTAAAAATTTTCCCATTAATTCTTCATATCTCTTATATAAAAGTACAATTTTAAATGCCATTGTGAATGTTAAAATGAAACAATAATCAAGAAATATTGTCTTTAATTCGTTTCTGTTTAAAAAGAAAAATTGGTATTTTATCTATTTAATTTCCATATTTAAAAAAATAAAGTAAGAAATTTTCTATCACAGGAGAACTCTTTCGGAAATGCAGAATTATTAATTACTAGAAATTACCCGCTCATATGAGCGGAAATATAATCTTGTTATTTAATCTAATAATACTGTATATAATGACAAAATACACCTCCGAACTCGTACAGGGGAATAATAGATGCGATTTTCATGTTTAATTCGATATTATTTTATTTTCATTATAAGTTCTTTTAACTAATGTGGTTAAATAATATAGACCGTTCATTATAAGTTCTTTTAACTAATGTGGTTAAATAAGTACAGACTGATATCTAATACTTTTTTGTATTTTAACTATTTTGTTTATAATAATTGATAGTAAATTATGGTATTTCTATGCATAAGTAGATATGTTATGAAGTGATTTATGATTAATGACATCAATAAAGAAGCAAATTTCAGATTAGTCTCATCGAATTTATTTTGGCTCTGGGTCCAAACCGTTGGTTCTAGAACCTAAATATAAAAAGTGCAAAAGGTGCTATCGATATGCTAAAGAGTGCAAAGAAGCAAATTTCAGATTAGTCTCATCGAAATTATTTTGGCTCTGAGGGCCAAACCGTTTGTTCTAGAACCTAAATATAAAAAGTGAAAAAGGTGCTAACGATATGCTAAAGAGTGCAAAAGAAAAATTTCGAAAATTCAAAACTGGGGGCCTAGGCCCCGATTTTGATGAGGGCCAAACCGTTGGTTCTAGAACCTAAATATAAAAAGTGCAAAAGGTGCTAACGATATGCTAAAGAGTGCAAAAGAAAAATTTCGAAAATTCGCAACTGGGAGCCAGTGTGAAGTTAGCCTCCCAAATTTGTTTTGGCTCTAGCACCAAACGGTGGGGGTGCAAACGAAATTATTAAAAGGGCAAAAATGCTAACGAGGTGCAAACGAATGCAAAAGAAAAAATTTAAAAATTCAAAAGTTTGGGGGCCAACGTCACACCGGTATTGGATATTAAATGTTTGTGATTCAGACTGATTTTGTTTAGTGCTTTCAAATGAAAGTCATCCCACCTTTTCCACTCGGCGGCGTCACATGTATATATTTTTTCTTTTCTTATGTTTCGTGTTATTAATATTCTTAATAAACATTAAGTCTCTGATATGGAATTAAAGAAAGTTATTTGTTTTGAATTGATTTTGGAACGTAACTCTCTTTTTTGTATTGGCTCTGATCTCATATAACACAGTTTCACACAACACGGTATTTTTCATGAACCTATCTACCGTGTTATAGGAAGGATACCTGTATATAAAAAATTTATCACTTTTACCGAAATTGTTGGCGATTATACATAACTATCGGCGGTTATGCATAATCACTGGATTAATCACTTTTACCATATATATGAAATGAAATACAGACATAAATATAAATATACACATACATAAATTTATACTAGGATCTTGTAGTATAATCTGTTAATAAGTAAGCCAAATTTTGATTAATTCCACTTTGTCAATTTTAATACCGAAGCATATGATTAATGCAATCATGTACGTGATACTAAAATTGAGAAACTTACAGAAAGTGAAGTTGATCAATTTGACTTTTAAGAAACTCAACTTTTTGTATATATTTTTATTATTGACATAATTGCTTTTACTCCTGCAAGTGTCCAACATCGGTCTAGACTCTGAGAGCCATTTATTCACGCGCCTCTATTAAAATTTTCGTTCATTAAATTTTAAAATACAAATTTCGTGTGAATGTGGTAAATTATCATATTCACACCAAATCCAACAAATTGACAGTTAAGTCAGACTTTCTGTCTTAACTGTCTCCATTCGGCAGTTAAATCGCATATAAAGTCAATCGCTTGGATCCCACAATATTATAAGAATGAATTGACCAGTTTTATCAATTATGTTGAATCATGATACAAATATAAAACAAATTAAATCTTACCTTTTCTGATAAAAAATTTAATACAGTTATTACCAATATTAAGATAAATAAAACAGTTATGTTTAAAATGCAGCATAATATAGATGATTCAACTGATTTCGATTTAAATATCATTTTATACATCGCATATATACTTAATAGAAAAAAGTCACAATATAAATTATTTATATATGCTTGATATATATTTCCAAAATTTTTCAAAACATCATGCATAATTTTCAATTTTATAAATAAATTAGAAAACTCTAAATAAGTATTGTGTTCTTGCTCTTTGATATCTTTCAGCAATTTATCAATCACTATGTAAAGATAAAAGGTAGTTGAGAGGAATATACATAATACTGAAAATGCAATTCCAAAACTATAAACAATAATAGTTGGTTCAATGAGAAGCAGTATAAAAGTTATGTGATAATCAGTGCCATACATTTTTGCAGTTGTTAACCTCCAATTTATAAAATCTGTTAGAAAACATATTGCAGTAAAAATGTATATGCTATAAATTAAAGGTATAAAATAATTAGCAAGAAATGCGATATTTTTCATTTCTTCTGATCCAATATTTGCTGTTTCATTTATCTTTTTAAACATAGACAGAATGTTTTCTTTTTTAAAATTTTGTATGCAGTTACATATGAGACAAGAGGTGAGGTACAAATACCAAAAAAAATAAAACATGGCCAATAATTCAGCTTCTTCTTTCCAATAGCTTGCTAAATTAATGGTAAAAAATGTTTCGCGCTTGCCTAAAACTAAGAATAATGAATAGTCAATCACTTCAGTCGACATAACACAAATAAGTAATAATTTATAGTAAGTAAAGAGGCGTTTGAATGATTTACTATTGTACTCGCTAATCATGAAAAGTCCAAATATCTTCAGACAGTTTATCATAGGAAGTAAAACAATATCATAAGAATATTCCATATTTAATCGATTTTATAAATGCAATAATAAATTATATTTGAATGATAATTATTAATTTGAATAACACATTGAATGAATATTTTTCCTCACAAACAACAAATCGGATAATTATTATATATGTAAGAGAGATCGGAGATAGAAGTAACACGGGTTTATTGTTATAGAAGCTAGTAATCATTTTGTTGGTTTGCTCGAAAGTTTTGAAATTATGCGTGATGATGTTCTAATAAAGGTTGCCATGAGACCATATTTTCTCAATTAGTTGAACAAACATACGCGATCGATTCAATAAAAAATATATTTAAATATAGAAGTGATTTATGTAATCAATCTATTGGAATACTATTATTCCACATCCGTTTCTTAAACTACAGATTTATAAACATTTTTTATTGATAAAAAATGTCATCGTCACTCATATATTAAAAGTGACGTAACAGCATGGATTAAAAACAGTTTATAAAGCTATTGCAATAAAGCTATAGTAATTGTTAAAAATTGTTCATGTGTAATAGCCATGTAATAATTTAAGAATAGTATTAACTATCCTTGCGATTATATGTAAGGACTATATTTTTCCGCGATAAAAATCGAATAATTAGGCGGCAAGAATTAGAAAATTTTGGCGACCATACGAAAGCATGGTTTTGACGAGTTATTCTTATAAAATACCTAAACTTATATTTGTATAATCATATTCTCCATTGATTTAATATCGAGAATCCTGATTTCGATCGTATATTTTCAGTATTTTAATAATATTTTGTTTTTTTATCATCTCAAGATGAGAATTTTATATGTAGCTGATTGTGATTGCTGTGACATTATACCATGTAAAACAACTTTATTAAAACACATAGCACGATATATTGTATTTCATAAATTAAACGATATGTATTTAAATATGGAATTATTATTTAATACATGTAGTCCTCGACTTACTTTCCGTTCAAACGTCTCCGTCGTAAGTCCTTTCTGACGTAAGTCGAGGACTTTTTTAATTCTGGATTTGCTTGCTTTCTCTTTTAATACTTTTATAATTTAGGTTTCTATATAACTTGAAATGGTTAAACTTAACGCTTTCCTCACCTGTTTTACGTTGGAATTTTCATCAATAATATTATGAACAGGACAGAATTACTATAAGTTACAATAATAAAACTTTGTTTGCCAACTAATGGCGATGTAAGGGCAAAGTTGAATTAGACTATTTTTAGTAATAATTTTTGGCCGTCTTAAGTGCGAATCATCGTAAGTCGATGACTACCTGTAAATAATATTTCATCTTTATGCTTCTCTTGTTTAATATCGTATCCATTATGTGATGAGTCATAATTATTGCTTATAACATGATGTTATTCCCCAGATAACGAAATAATACCATATTGTCAAAATACAGAAAATATATACATCTAAATCAGAACTCTCAATCCCTCAGTAGCTGGAGAATCGATTTAATGATGTATTTTTCTAACGGATAATACTTATCAAGGGAGAGAGAAAACAATGCCAATTAAATTGATTAATTCAGAGTTTTCCAAACTGTGGGATGCTAATTTATTGCAAGGGGTGCGCAAGAATTAATAAAAATATCATTTTTAAGACAAACAAACAAAAAAAATTTCAAATTGGCAAAAGGATTATAAATACATATATCCATGAACACAGAAATTTCTGCTGTAGCTGTTTTAAAGACAAAATATCGATCTGGTTTAGTGATTGAAAAAAAATTGCGAGTAGCGATATCTTCAATGACACTCCGATTTGAGAGAATTTGTGCTGAAAAATAAGCTCAAGCATAGTATTAAATATTATGTTGCAATACATAATATTTAATACGTTTTGACATCAAAAGAGACTAATCATTGATGACTTGCTGTTGAGGTTTGGAACGCGCCCTATCTTCTTCGTCCTTTTACATTTAATTCCTAACAGAAATAAAGATATTGGGATGGAAATAATTTTATGAATGAAGCAACTAAACGAAAATTAAATTAAATACGGATAATCAGCATCCGAATAATCGAGAACATATTATATGTGTATTTAAGAGTAATATTTGTTACCAGAACAATGACTGTTAAGCATTAAGTATTTTAGCAATCGAAATTATAACCATTAAATAAAGTATAAAAAACACTCTTACAAAAATGTCAACAAATAATAAGAGAAGCCATTGTTAGCAGAATGTTATGAAACATAAAACAAAGTTCTTTCGCATACAGTAACCATATATAAAATTTTAATTTAAAAAAAATTAATTATAATTTTTTACTTCTTAATGATCATATTATAATTTAACTTAAGCAATTCATTCAAATAAATTAGAGGAAATATGTTTGCATTTCCTATAATTTCAAAATCTAATGCAGTGAGACCGATTAGCCTAAGTTTATTATACTTTAATTAGATGTTGCTTAAGTAAATGCATGAAAGAATACGCTCATAGCAAATATTATTTCGATACGATTGTGTTTCGCTATAAATATATCTTATGCAGAAAGTGTGACGGCGATAAATTCGTATCAAAGCGAATAAAAAAAAGGATAATATTTATTCTAAATATAGCTAAACGATTGAAAGAAAAATGTTAACATTCCCGCATTATTAAATTTAGAACAGATAAACATTCGTTTCAATCATTCCCCAAGACACTTATTTAATTTCTTTTTTTTTTCTTTTCTTTTCTATTGCATTAGTGTTTATTCACTGGAGTACAGAAAAACTTAACTAATTACTTAATATTATTGTTAGTTACTATTTGAAGACATTATAAAATAATAATAATAATAATAAATTAAGCAAAAATAGAAATAAGTTAACTCCCGATTATCCGGGGTAATGCGCAACCCGGAAGTGGTGGTTAATTATCGATGTTTTTGATCTTAGATGCGCTAATCTGAAATATTTTTAAACGCTCCAGATTAATTTCTTTATTATATCTTAAATAATTGGCGATAAAAATTAGAATCATATTAAAATTACAAATATTGTAAACAATTGAAGAGTGTGATTCCAAAATGCGTTCAGTCCATTTTGGTCACTTTTTTTATTTGATGCAGATACATACTCCTATTGAAGTCATCTATCTTATTAAAGGCTGGTTTGTTCCCAAAACCGTTCTAAGCGATGTGTACGAGACACTCGAATCCTGCTTTGCTTTTAAAAACTTGTTCAGTCCAGAGAGCAGTAACGATGAAAACTCGCTCAGTCCTTTGCACATGAGCAGAGCGTTTTCCTAATCCTGCTAGTCCTATTGAAGTCATCTATCTTATTAAAGGCTGGTTTGTTCCCAAAACCGTTCTAAGCGATGTGTACGAGACACTCGAATCCTGCTTTGCTTTTAAAAACTTGTTCAGTCCAGAGAGCAGTAACGATGAAAACTCGCTCAGTCCTTTGCACATGAGCAGAGCGTTTTCGTAATCCTGCTAACCCCTTCGGACCCCTAGGGAATGTTTATTTTTTTTTTAAGAGGAGCGGATAAGGTTAAATACTGCATCTATCACATTCCATTTCACTCCCCACTGCTTTTGTATTTTTGTCATTCAAGACACAATCATGTTACTTCACTCCAGCTACACTGAAATACTCTTGAGTATTTCTTCTCTGCTGCACTGATAAGTTTTCTGTCTTTCATTCTATATCGAAATTTCACATCCATACAAATTCAAGACACAATCATGTTACTTCACTCCAGCTACACTGAAATACTCTTGAGTATTTCATCTCTGCTGCACTGATAAGTTTTCTGTCTTTCATTCTATATCCAAATTTCACATCCATAAATCAATATTGGGAATAGTACATTCTGATATACAGCCATCTTAGCATTCTTTGATAGATTCTCTTTCCTCATATACCTTCCAAGCACCCCAACAACTTTTTATCCAGTATTTGTTGTTTTCATAATCTCACCATCTATATAGCCTTCTCTTTAAATATACTTCCTAAGTATACAAATTCCTTCATCTTCTCCAAATTCACCCCCATTCAGTTCAATCTCATCCCTTGTGTTTGAGAAGGATTGAAGAAGGAATAAGTATTTTCATCTTCCTTGCATTTATTCTCATTTTTTTCCTCTAACATTCTTCATTCAATTGTGCAACAAGCATCCTAAAATCTTGTTCACTCTCAGAGAGGAAAATAGTGTCTTCAGCATACAACAGACAGGGCACACTATTACTACCCACATTCAATCACAGCCATTTCTCTCACACATGTTTATCAGTGTATCAGTGTTTACTGTATACATGGAATCCTAAAATCTTGTTCACTCTCAGAGAGGAAAATAGTGTCTTCAGCATACAACAGACAGTGCACACTATTACTACCCATATTCAATCACAGCCATTTCTCTCACACATTTTATCAGTGTATCAGTGTTTACTGTATACATGGATGCATCACACCACACACACACACCCCCACACACACCCCCCCACACACACCCACACACACACCCTTTCTCACCCTTTCCTTAATTGTAAACCATTCTGACATGTTTTCATTTACTCACACTCTCTCTCACAATTGTTAGCATACATTGCTCTCACTGCCTCAAGCAGCTGTTCATTCACATCATATTTTGTCATTACTTCTATTACCATAGATTACTTCTATTCACTCTGTCATATACCTTCTCAAGATCTACAAAAGCACAGAATACCTTCCTCACACAGAGATATTTTTCCATAATCATATGCATTGAGAAAATTAGTCCACGCATTCTCTTCCACTCCTGAAGTCACACTGCTCTCTATACATACTTATCAGTCACCTTCTTCATTTTTCTCAATCACAATCTTACCAAATACTTTTCCAACTACATTTAGCAAACTTATACCCCCTATAATTCTTAAATTCACACCCCTCCTCTTGTGGATGGGACAATCACAGATTTAATCCAGTCATTAGGAACCTCACCTTTCATCCAACATAGTTGACACAGATACCACATCAACTTGACAATAAATGTCCCATCATGCTTCAACATCTCAGCTGTGACCCCATCCATTTCAGGACTCACCTCATTTCAGTTTGTCAATCACATTCATAATCTCTTTACTGATTTGCTCATAATGCTCCTGTTCATCCCTTACATTCACCCTTATCCCTTTCTCCAATAGGTTTTTGAAGCTCATGGAAATATTCTCTCCATCTATCATATACTCTAGATTCATCCCACAATATTCTACCATTTCTTTTCTTTTATTCCCTTCAAAATCATTCTGCAGTTTCTCATATCTTTTTCTTGCCACCCTCTCCTTATTCTCATAATAATATTTACATATCAATACAGTGGTGCCTTGCAATTCGTCAGTAATCCGTCATCGGGACGGATGTGAATGGTTCGAGATATGCACTTTGCCAATCGTTTTGTATTTGCTTAGTAGAAAGCAATGTAAAATCATCATAAATTTTCAGATTTTGTTCGAATTTGAATGTTGCTGGATCCTTCTATTTTCTCCTTATGGTTTCACACCGCATTCCGCTCAGTGAATAGCGGAAGGGCATTACACAGTCTACCATAGGCCGGCATAACCATTGTGAAATCAGCCGTCAGCTGAAGGATGGAATTCAATGGGTACGGACCTCTCCTGAAAAATATGGAAGTATGGTACTCGAGAATTGAATTCCGATCCTACAGGATAAAAACATAGCCCTCTTCCATCGCGCCCAGCCAACGACGAGTCCTTCTATTGACAGGTAAGATTCGGATATCAATTCTGGGATAGATCATAAAGCTCCAACCATGATGTTATCTGATAAGTAAAATCATTGTTGGGATAACAATTCTGGCATTGGTTATAGGAACTAAAAAATGACACTATCAAGTTGCCATGTAATGTAATCATATATCTTACCTGAAATATTACATTTAGTTATAGTGATGAGTTATGTCAATGACACAGACACGATATCATGTGAATATCATGTTGATGTCAACGCCAAATATAACATCTGGTGAATGCATAGCTACATGTCATAATGCATAATGCAGCAGAAAATTTATTGGGCAAACTGTCTAATTCGAAATATTTAAAACAAGATTGATTTGCTTTCCTTTGAATTTTAAAAGATATGATATGACAGTTGCATTCACAGAATATTAAGACTTTAATCTTGCCCGACTTATTGTGTTATTGCAGTGTATTTAGTATTTTCAATGAGGGACGTAAGTAGCTTATAACGATAATGATTTCTAAATGTTTTCAGGCCGATATTTTTTAATTTTACAAATTTTTACAAAAATATTTTTTATTAAATATTTTTCGTAAAATTAGTTTTTGCTTCTTTTCATCTATATATTCTAGAATTTTTTTATTCATATGTTTCCCAATATATGTTGAAATAAAGTTAATTTGTGAAATTTTCTTTGACAGTTTTTTATAGGATGAACTATAAAATGTTAAAAATAAAATAAATTTTAGATAATACGAAAATATTTTTATTTCTATTAAAATAGACAATGTTATTATTAATTGATTTTTTTTAATTCATTTTCATTGAATTTTTTTCAAAAATGAGAAAATATAAACGTAAACAATCATCAGCTATTTAAATGGATGTGGCTGGTTAATTTTTTTATTGAAGCCATTGGCTTTCGGGGAAATTTCCGACAAACCTGCCTTGAAAATTACTTGGAGCCCATGTAAATTTTACCTCGGGCCCGGCGACGTCTCTCAACACCCCTAGCGAGAAGCCTTTTTCCCAGTGGAGTATTTAATTAAATTCAATAGAAACTTCTGGAATTGCTCCTAATTAATTGGATACAAAATGCAGAAAAATTGTAATGTTGCTAACAAATAAGGAAACAGTAGACTGATTAGCCAACAGCTCTAAATTAATCATTGAGAAAATGAGTGGGAGGAGACCAATCAATGTATCAAGTTGGCGAACATGCTTTACTTCCCAGAACGACTCTTAAATTAAGTGATCATGATTTTCTATTTGAATGGTGAAGATGTTCCCAATGAAATCAGCATATGGAATCACAATAATTAAGATTCAAGACGAATCTTTGAATTCAATTAGAGTTTATTTAGAAAAATGTATTTTCATGATCAGTCATATTTTGTTTCAGATAATTTGTAATTTCTTCTTTCCAGTTATCCCGAAAATTCCATAACTAATTTTTATAAAGAAATATCTTTTTAATTAATAAGATAAA
>AYEL01065285.1:0-10860 GCA_000484575.1 Olivierus martensii | reverse complement strand
TATTTATTAGATTTGCAAGCGAATCAAAGGAAAATTCACAACAAAACAGATTTTAGGCAAGTTCTCAGTGAAGATTGGCTGAAAATCAGTGCAAAAATAATTAGAGTTTTATTTAAAAAATGCATTTTTATGTTTCGAAATCTTTGATAAATATAAAGAAACTTAAGGTATCATCTATTTTAATGCGATATACTGCATTTTTCATTTTTGTTATAATAAATTCAAAGCAGATTTCATTTTTCTTGATAAAACTGTTTGGAAAACATTGAATCAAACGATAGTATTTACAGTTTAAGTTATTCACCACCAGGCAAAGCACTGTCACGTCGCATGCAAGTTGTAATAGGAAATTTAATATTGAGCTTCGCTACTGTATGTATTATACTGAGGTTTGAGATTGATAGAATTTTGACTATAAACCATGACACTAACATCGAATATCCAACGACTACTAGCGACCTTGAAACTAGAGATTGGAAATTTACCGACTTTTTCTATTACCGATAATTCGGTAAAATTTTCAAACAAAACTGGTTTACCGGTAAATTACCGGGAATTCTTTAAACCGTAAATATGAAATAAAAATTCATAATAATAAGACATTTTATTTAATTCTTATATACTGTGACGAAAGTATATGAAAAGAAATTGTATTCTGAACATAAATATAATACATTCTGAACATATAATGTTATAAAACTATTGAATTTTATTTATATTATATAAATAAAATTCAACAATTCTATAACAAACTATAAGTAATACTTATACATGAATAATTTTTCATAATGAAAACAATTATAAAATATATAATTAAATACGTGATTTATTTTTCAATTTGTTTTAAAAAATAAGCATGTAAGAAACATAACTTATCAATACTTTGGTCTCCTGATTATGATCTAATTTTTGTACATAATAATCTCGTCGCACAAAAAGCTCTTTCAGATTCAACCTTATCAATACTTTGGTCTCCTGATTATGATCTAATTTTTGTACATAATAATCTCGTCGCAGGAAAAGCTCTTTCAGATTCCATACTTGTTGATTTAATAATTATTAAATAATCGTACATTATTTGAAAATATTTTTCCCATATATTTTCTGTTGAAAATACTCCAGTTCTTTTTTAACGATTTTATTAATATTTTTTATTTTTGTGCCAGAAGCAGATTAGCATGTTGTATTTCTGTTTTTTCTTTTATCAATAAGTTAAGTTTCTCTTTCATGGATAACCTAATTGCAGATGTACACAAGAAAATAAAGAAATTAATAAATTAAAATTTTATACTAAATGGTTTCCATGATGATCCTGAATTCTATGAATTATTTTTGCTTCAATAGAAAATTAACACCTACTAATTTTACTGTGCATATCGACCTATTGGCCATTTATTTGTTTGGATTTTTTTAAATTACTAGTAAACATTACTAAAACAGATAAAATATACTTATTAATATTATGGACAAACACTTTATCATACCTGTGTAGATTGGCATGCCTGACTATCATGTTGTACTCCTCCAATTTAATTTTTCTTTTTCGATTTCCTTTAATTATAATTATTTTTATTATATGTAAAGCATTTATATTATATTTATATGTATCATTTTAGTTTAATTCTATTTTGTATACGCATAATGCTGAATTTTAACGTAATACGTATGTATTCTTTATTAGACATTCAAATTATTGCATATAGTTCTTTTGTTCTAAAATGTTATTATTCTTATTGAGCTGAAGATTGCTTAATAAAGCTGAAAGCGCTTCTCTTTTACAAATGTTTTTCCACTGTGAATTTGTGCTGAATTAGATTTATAATTTTATTACTATACTCTGCATACTTAGAGTTTTCCTTTATTTCCAACCAGTGAGAAGTGAGTACTTATTGAATAGTATTGTCAATGATGAGAAGGCTATAGTAAGTTTTGTTTTCTTGGTTTGGATTATGATGGAAGTAATTCAAATTTAAGACATGGAAAAATTAATTCATTACCAAGGAAAAGAGATTTACAATGTTCATAAATATTTTTAAAATGAAAAAGTTAATGAAATGCATTTATTTTCAGTTAAATTAATATTAAATGAAATAAGCATTTAAGTAAGAGTAAATCAATCAGTTAACAGAATTTAAAAAATATTTATTTTAATTATATTATAAGCATTTAAAAAATATCTGAACAGAACAGAATGACCAATTAGTGTGTGAAAATATTATAAGTTAAAAGTGAAGACTAATGAATTTTTGATATCCTGGATAAGTTTATATGATTTTAAAAAAAAAAAAAAATATGTTATATTTTGAACAAATTAAAATTTTATACTAAATGGTTTCCATGATGATCCTGAATTCTATGAATTATTTTTGCTTCAATAGAAAATTAACACCTACTAATTTTACTGTGCATATCGACCTATTGGCCATTTATTTGTTTGGATTTTTTTAAATTACTAGTAAACATTACTAAAACAGAAAGAAATAAATGATATTTCCTTCATCATTGTTATTATCATTATGTTTAAAGATTATGACACCACATTTGATGATTTTTCTAAGAGAAAACTCTAAATATACAGACTATAATTTATTGATACAAGAATAATAGATCTCATTGACTTTCTCGACGTAAGATTCTGAAAATCCAGCTAAAATAGATATTGTAAGTAATGAAATTAAAATTTTATACTAAATGGTTTCCATGATGATCCTGAATTCTATGAATTATTTTTGTTTCAATAGAAAATTAACACCTACTAATTTTACTGTGCATATTGACCTATTGGCCATTTATTTGTTTGGATTTTTTTTTAATTACTAGTAAACATTACTAAAACAGGAAGAAATAAATGATATTTCCTTCATCATTGTTATTATCATTATGTTTAAAGATTATGACACCACATTTGATGATTTTTCTAAGAGAAAACTCTAAATATACAGACTATAATTTATTGATACAAGAATAATAGATCTCATTGACTTTCTCGACGTAAGATTCTGAAAATCCAGCTAAAATAGATATTGTAAGTAATGTAATATTAATAATTAATGGCTAGATCTGGAATTTGCAAATGTTCTTCAATATATTTAATAAATCTAAAAGTAAATCTTAATTTATTGGATTGTTCAGAAAGTAATTTCGTTTTTTCCCATGAGTGGTGTTAGTTGTATTTTTACCTGCCAGTTTCATTCTAAGTCATATTGCATTATAAATTTTGACAGCTGACATTTCAAGGTATATTTATCAAAAAAAGTTATTTTTTGATTCTATGCTGTGATTTTTTTTGTGTCGTATCAAAAATGGAAAACAAAAAGGCGCATTTTCAGCATATTTTGCGTTTTTATTACCATAAAGATAAGAATGCTGTTCAAGCAAGTAAAAAGTTATGGGAAGTGTATGGAGATGTGTTAACAGAACGCCAGTGCCAAAACTGGTTTGCAAAATTTCGTTTTGACAATATCGATATTAAAGATGCACCACATCTATGAAAGTCAATTGAAGCTGATGATGACAACATAAAGCACTAGTTGAAGCAAATTGCCAAATAACAACATGAGATTTTACTACAAGATTGAATATGTTGAATTCAACCATTTATGACTATTTGAAACGACTTGGTTTTATTTCAAAGTTCAATCTTTGGGTTCCACATGGTTTCAAAGAAAGAGATTTGCTCCATCGCATAAGCAAATTGCCAAATAACAACATGAGATTTTACTACAAGATTGAATATGTTGAATTCAATCATTTATGACTATTTGAAACGACTTGGTTTCATTTCAAAGTTCAATCTTTGGGTTCCACATGGTCTCAAAGAAAGAGATTTGCTGCTCAAACGTGAAGAAAATGATCCCTTTCTGAAGCGGATCATAACTGGTAATGAAAAATGGATTGTTTACAACAAAGTTGAACGAAGCGATCATGGAGCAGAAGAGATGAGCCAGCTCAAAGCACTCCAAAACCCGATATTAATCAAAAAAAGTGATGATCTTTTTCAATGGAATTGTTTTTTTGAGCTTCTACTAGACAATTTCAAAATTAATTTGGCAATGTACTGCTACCAATTGGACAAACTGAGTGATTTCATCAAACAGAAGA
Source organism: Olivierus martensii (assembly GCA_000484575.1). Taxonomy (NCBI): domain Eukaryota; kingdom Metazoa; phylum Arthropoda; class Arachnida; order Scorpiones; family Buthidae; genus Olivierus; species Olivierus martensii. Next base: position 6,759 of record AYEL01065285.1, on the reverse strand, counting down.
GGCCAGAATTGATTAATAGAAAGATGTAGTGTTTCACCATGATAATGCCAGACTTCATACAAGTTTGATGTCTTGTCAGAAGCTGTTACAGCTTGGATGGGATGTGCTGCTGCATTCACCATGTTTGCCAGTTCCAGCACCCTCCAATTATTAAAAAGTGATGATCTTTTTCAATGGAATTGTTTTTTTGAGCTTCTACTAGACAATTTCACAATTAATTTGGCAATGTACTGCCACAGGAAGAAATAAATGATATTTCCTTCATCATTGTTATTATCATTATGTTTAAAGATTATGACACCACATTTGATGATTTTTCTAAGAGAAAACTCTAAATATACAGACTATAATTTATTGATACAAGAATAATAGATTTCATTGACTTTCTCAACGTAAGATTCTGAAAATCCAGCTAAAATAGATATTGTAAGTAATATAATATTAATAATTAATGGCTAGATCTGGAATTTGCAAATGTTCTTCAATATATTTAATAAATCTAAAAGTAAATCTTAATTTATTGGATTGTTCAGAAAGTAATTTCGTTTTTTCCCATGAGTGGTGTTAGTTGTATTTTTACCTGCCAGTTTCATTCTAAGCTATATTGTCATTATAAATTTTGACAGCTGACATTTCAAGGTATATTTATCAAAAAAAGTTATTTTTTGATTCTATGCTGTGATTTTTTTTGTGTCGTATCAAAAATGGAAAACAAAAAGGCGCATTTTCAGCATATTTTGCTTTTTTATTACCATAAAGATAAGAATGCTGTTCAAGCAAGTAAAAAGTTATGGGAAGTGTATGGAGATGTGTTAACAGAACGCCAGTGCCAAAACTGGTTTGCAAAATTTCGTTTTGACAATATCGATATTAAAGATGCACCACATCTTGGAAAGTCAATTGAAGCTGATGATGACAACATAAAGCACTAGTTGAAGCAAATTGCCAAATAACAACATGAGATTTTACTACAAGATTGAATATGTTGAATTCAATCATTTATGACTATTTGAAACGACTTTGTTTCATTTCAAAGTTCAATCTTTGGGTTCCACATGGTCTCAAAGAAAGAGATTTGCTCCATCGCATTGATTTGCTGCTCAAACGTGAAGAAAATGATCCCTTTCTGAAGCGGATCATAACTGGTAATGAGAAATGGATTGTTTACAACAAAGTTGAACGAAGCGATCATGGAGCAGAAGAGATGAGCCAGCTCAAAGCACTCCAAAACCCGATATTAATCAAAAAAAGTGATGATCTTTTTCAATGGAATTGTTTTTTTGAGCTTCTACTAGACAATTTCACAATTAATTTGGCAATGTACTGCCACCAATTGGACCAACTGAGTGATTTCATCAAACAGAAGAGGCCAGAATTGATTGATAGAAAAGATGTAGTGTTTCACCATGATAATGCCAGACTTCATACAAGTTTGATGACTTGTCAGAAGCTGTTACAGCTTGGATGGGATGTGCTGCTGCATTCACCATGTTTGCCAGATCCAGCACCCTCCAATTATTTTTGTTCCGATCTTTAACAAATTCTTTAGATGGCAAAACATTTAGTTCAAATGAACATGTCAAAAATCACTTGGTTCAGTTTTTTGCAAGCAAAGAAGAGAAATTCTACAAGCATGGAATCATGCTAATACCAGAAAGATGGCAAAATGTATTGGATTAAAATGGTCAATATACCGGGTGTTTTTCTTGAAACCGAACACTCTGATTTTTGGCATGGAGCCAATTCTGATGCATTTATCATGTCAGTGTTAAATCGTTTTTTGTTTCTTGGATGCAATAATAAATAAATATCGTTAGAATTAAAAATATAAAATAAATTTTCGTAGCGAACGATTCCTGACATGATAGATGCATCAGAATTGGCTCGATGCCAAAAATCAGAGTGTTCGGTTTCAAGAAAATCACCCGGTATATAATTAAATAAAATATTCATATATTATAAAAAAATTGCCATTCATTTTCATGAAAAAAACTAAATTACTTTCTGAACAACCCTATATATCACTTTAAGATATTCAATGTGTTTTGAAATTTTTATTTCTATCCAAAAGTACTCCTAAATCTTTATGATGAGAAAACTGCATATTTTTTCAAAGACGGAAATACAAGATGCTAAATTAGATCTTTTTCTGGGAGAAAAAGCAATAAATTCAGTTTTGTTATGATTAATAATAATTATTAGTAACCAGTCTTGAATAATTAACAACTTGTATATTAAATTATTTGTATTAATATTGGCAATTTTAATATCATTACATAATTTATGATTATTGAAGAAGTTAACTCAAATATTGGATTGATATAGAGAACAAGCAGCATAATGGCAAATGGCTCTAATAAGTGAACATTGGCATATTCATGTGATAGGCTTAAAGACTTTAGAAATAAAATTATTACATTCACTTTGATAGAATCTGTCATTCAACACATTCCAATGAATAAAAATATTTTGTATATCAGATGTGTTTTTAAATCTTGTAAAGAATTCTTATGTTTACTAAATCAAAAGTGAAGACAAATCAATAAATGATATATATCTAACATATTTATGTTTAAAATTCTGATAAATATAAGCTATAAATTGAAGTAAAATTGTATTTATATAATAGTGTTGAGATTAAAAATCTGATTTTTAATACTGAATTTAATATAATGCAGCATAGTTTTTCAATATTTCTTAACAAACTGATTTGTATTAATTAATTAGAAGCAGTTTCATTAGAATTTGATTTATTTTCAAAGTTGAAATTATTTTCATTTTCTAATATTTTAAACAAATAAGCAATATGAGCAGTTACCACAAGAATAACTTTATATAATAATTATTATATGATACCTTATCCAGTCCTTTAAAGGGTTTATTATTATATTTCAATGCTTTCAATATCTATTTATTGCAAATGTTAATCTTATTACAATAAAGCATCAATTATTTAAACTAATTGGTATCAAAATTGTAAAATCAGATAGTTTGAATAATTAAACATATATAAGAATATCCATTTTATACAAAAAAGTATAATTAGACTTACAATTAAATTATTGCATTTCATGTTGTTACTACTATATTTTAAAGTTTGGAAGTATCATCAAAAATAATTTAAAAGATTTTAATTAATTTAAGTCTTGTATTGACAAACTAAATACTATTTGTATGTTATACTGCATATTCAAATAAATATTCAGAAATGAGCGATTAATAGATATAAACAATACTTCTGCATAACAACCAGTGCAATAAAAATAGATACTGAAATTTTTTTGGGAAGGTTCAATGGTTTGGATAAGTACAGTTTAACTAATCAATTATTTAGTTTATATCCAAATCTTTCCAAATCAAAATTATTTATCTTTTTATGTAAATTTCAAAATACTTAACTACATTATTGAACACTTTCTTAGACATAATACTTTAGGATGGTAATTATTTGTTAAATTTTTTTTAAATATTTCCACATTTTTTTATGTTTGTTAATTTTAATTTTTAGTTCAATGTATTTGTAGAGATCATAATAAAACCTATATTGTTTAAGGAACTATGTAAAATTTTATTTAAAATTATTCTTTATTTGTCTTGTATTCTTTGATATCCAATAAGGACAATTTAATATTGGATAATTTAATTTGATAAGGAACATTTTCTTCAATTGAAATATCAATATATGAATATAAATTTCTTCATATAAACAATGTAATGTTTGAGTTGCACATCAGATATCAGCTGACATTGTATATATCATTCTCAAGCCTATTCCTGTTTGCACCAGAACAATTTTATATTTTTCAGCTTTATCAAAACTTTGTTTTATCATGGACTAACATGATCTCAAACAGAAAAGAGGATTATAGAATGATCAGATTTAATGCCATAAGCTTGAACTTCCATTCAGAGTAGTGAAGATTTAGTTAATCACTACCATGAGTAGGAAAATTCACATATTGTTTAAACCTGTTGAAAAATATAATCTTATCAAAAAAACTCCTTTTGGTACACAAATAATGGTAATGGGAAAATTTCTTTTCTAGATAATGTTGCAAAAATTAAAGTCATCTAATATAATTAAATCACTCTGTAAGTTTCTATTAATGTTTAAATCAAGTTGTGCTATTAATGCTGTTTGTGATCAGTAGTTTCATTTGATCAACAATACAGGCAGCAATAATGCTCCGTGACTTAAGAGCAATCAGTAAATCCTAATACTGTATATTAATAAGATCCCTATTGATAAAAAACCATGTCTTACACTCACAGACACATCACCTACGTTGATCCTTTCAGAATAGTAGTAAATACTATTTTGAAAGCATCAACAATATTATATTTATAAAGACTATAATCCATTGATATCTTGATCAGCTTTCATTGTCCAAGTTTTAGTTAGGCAAATGATAGAGGTTTCATTGAAACTCAACTATAACTGATTACATTTGTTCCTATGAATTGAAAATTCTGAAGATATGTCATAAACAAATCATTTCACAATTTGGAAATACTTATTTACCAATTATAAATTTTCTTAATTCTTAATAAAGTTTTAATTCTTGAATTGGATCAGTGATATTAATTTAAAATATATGACATCATGTGACATGAGTTTGTTAGGAAAACTGTGATTCTGTAATTTCTAATTTCTTGAGGCATAGGACATGAAATGTAAGTTAACCTTTAAATTAAACATAATACCAAAGTAGTAGTAATAAAAAGAAGAAATAAAAATAAATTAGGAAAAGTCAGATTTAAATCTTGACATGTTATGCATCCATAATAGAATTATGGATGCTAATGTGAAGATTTAAATCTGACTTTTCCTAATTTATTTCTTCATTTTATTGCATATATTCTTGCATTTATTTCATTAAAACCTAAAGGCCTTATAACATTTATTATAAAATATAATAAACAATACCAACAACAAGTTTTAAACATTCATGTTATTATTTAAAAAAAAAATTAATTTTGATATTTTTTACAAGAATGAACTTTTTTTTAATAAATAGAATTTGTGTTTTAAAAATTCATAAAACACTACCCATATTATGTCAAAATTGCATTTCGTATAAATACATGCTTCCAATGTTTCAACTTTTAATTGTGTTTTCTCAGTGGGCCACATATTATTCACTAATGAAAATACCTATTAAGTGAGGGCATTAGATCCAGAAAGACAAACAAAATTTAGCAATTTTTAAAATGTTTTAAAACGATATGTGTTTGACTGAAATATTTAAAAATTTTAATCCATCTGTCTAATAAAAATACCTATTAAGTGAGGGCATTAGATCCAGAAAGACAAACAAAATTTAGCGATTTTTAAAATGTTTTAAAACGATATGTGTTTGATTGAAATATTTAAAAATTTTAATCCATCTATGTTGGCAGGATTCATCATTTTATCGCCATTCTTCAATCTTTTCACAGATGACATAACACAGAAACTTGACACTGTCACAAAATGATAGTGTCAAGTTTCTATGAACCATTTGTTGTGTGCCAGTATTTGGTTTACTAATTCAGTTTACAAAATAAAGGACAAAATGACCATTTTAGAAGAAAAATATCTAAAGGACAGAGCAGTGAAATAAAGGATGTATGGTCACTGTACTTATATAAATAAACTCTAATATAAGCTCAACTCTATTTCAAATCGGTAAAGATTTGAAATCTATATATAAGTGATCTCCAGCTTTCAAGTATGACACAGTATGGCATTCACTGAAATAGATGATTTTTTTTTATAATTTTTAAAAATTTTCCAAATCAAATTCACTAATATGACCTCTTAGACAAAATATTAGATTTACAGCATGGAAATATCATGACACTAATTGAAAGCTAGATGTAGAAAAGGATAGAATTGTGTTGCATCTGGTGGTATTTCTCTACAGCATGAACTTATTGAAATATTTGTTTGGCAGAAAAAATATTAAAAATGAAGGTAATTTCCAAATTTTAACAGAAAAGTTGAAACTAATACATGCAACAAAAATTTTAATTAGAATTAATGGGAGTGAAAAACTGGTTAGTACTGGTGATTGCCTGAAACATAAATCTGATATCTGAAATTAGCTATAACTTAATTATCCTATAATTTCTAATTGATTAGAACTGTGAGGACCATGGGGATGTCAGAATGATGGCCTTAACCTGAATTTTGACAGATAGATTCGTGACGCAGAGATCCGCTTAGGATTAGAAATTGACTCAAAATATAATTATAATAACAAGAAATATTTATTTAAAACAAGCATATATAAATTGAAGCAAGTGTTAATAATAATATATACTGTATATTCAGCTACATATATATAATATATATATTTAAATACAAACTTAACTTTATAATAAGCCTAACTATTTACCTAAGTCTACTTAAACCTAACTATTAATTTTACAATATCCAATTGAGTTAATTCTATAACCATTACCTAGCGTATAATAATGTTTTACAGCAATATATTTCAATATTAAAATTCGAAGAATAGCAATTATAAAAAAAAGAAATTATTTTTCAACTTCATGAAAGCTCTAGGCTTTGCCCATTAAATAATATGTTATGTATTATATAGTTTCATATTTTTATTATATGCAAATCTGAAAATACTTAAAATAAACGAACTTTTGAGTGTTTAACGTGTATTTTTTATCTTACAATTAAAAACAAATTTTATATGAAAAAATCATATCGAAATAAGATTTTTAAACTTAGAAATTTTCACTTCTATATTCACAGAACAAAAA
>AYEL01065284.1:0-27123 GCA_000484575.1 Olivierus martensii | reverse complement strand
TGCTGTGCGGAGATTTTCCAGACTTTACAATCGAAACTACTTCCTCTAATACAGCCCCTACGGTAGATATCAAAACCTTTCTGTCATAGACTGTACATCAATTACATTCCTGTTATTAAAATATTTTCTGAAGTATCTCCTCTCATTCTTTTGTTAATTCTTTACATGTGACTCTACTTTTTACTTCTCACCGCTTGCGTTCCGACCATACATTCTCTGACGAATATTGCTCGTATAGCAGCGTTCTATCATCCCGTAAAGTTTTGTCCAGTTTTTCGGATTCACCCTGTAGAGACTTACATGTAGAATCTTATAAATCAAACGTAACATTGCAAAATATTTTTAGCAGGAATTTCTATATTTTGATAAATTAGAATGAAAACACACCTTAGAGTTATCCTTAACGTTTTATGGACTTAAACTTAAATGGTAAAAAATAATATTTCAAAATTTTTAGCGTTAGTTCACAATTATCATTTTTAAGTCAACAATTTTGCAGTTGTGATCTGTTTTTCTTTGATTCTTCAAATGTATTTGAAATAATGCCAATTAATACAATTCTAATTGTTCCGAAATTACAAACGATAAGATTTTGTAATTATTAATTCTACAGAAAAAGGATTAAAAAAATTTAAATAAAAATTGAAAATGTATTTCAGTGTAATGCTCAGTATAATAATTCCGTTTGAAAAAATGGCTAATTATTGTATCTGAGCACAAAGATCATACAAATGCTGAAAAAACTATTTATTAAAATTTATGGATCAGAACAGACATACTATGGGCATTTGAAGTAAAACTTGTTGCATTTTAATCAAGTTGGTATATAACGCATAATCCCTTGATACTAGCAACATTATAATTACTTTTCACATGAGTATTTAAAACACTATAACATATAAGACAACATATTGTTTTCTAAAAAGTTATATTACACAAATTAGGAAATATTTATAAAAATTCAATAACTGCGTTAGTAGTTCACCGTTTTGGAAAATGAGGGAACTAGTAATTGACCATATGTGAATTAGTAGTTGACCACTTATGCTAGAACCAAAATCAATAAAAGCAATCACTTTAATACTGTATATTTTCATCAATTAAGAGAAATAACAAGTAAAAGGGCAAATACAAATAAAGAGAAGTTAAAGTTAATTCCTGAAAGTTAATAAAAAATAAAGTTAATTAATTCCATATCGAATCTAATTCAGGTACTGTCGGGATTTGGACATCTGGACTTCCCCAATGCGATAGGAGGCTGCTGGAAGTAAACAAGTAAACGGTGTCAATCAACATGGGTATGGTAATTAGACCAATTTAGGGAAGGGTTAACTCCCTAAGTACGCTTTGTAATGGATGTTATTCCTCGGTCGCTTTGTCTACTTTTTTTTAATGGTTTTGTTTTTAAAACTGGAAAGAGGGAGACGAGCATGTAATAAAAGAACGGGACCGCGGGAAAGAAAATAAGAAAAATAAGTCAGTTGGATAGGCAGTGAGGGTGAGGTGAGCATCGAAGAGAGACGTAGAGAGAGAGAGAGGAGAGATCGCACGGAAACAGACGGAGAGGGTCAGAACGACGGGCTCCGGGTTAAAGTTCGACGAGGTCAACGTTAGAGTGTTGCCGTCGAGATTCTCTGGGGAGATAGATCCCAGAGAGTGTACAGAAGTGGACCAGGCAGCGGTGGACTTCTGGGGCGTTCCGTGTGGATCGGGAAGGATTCTTTCTCCTGTGTGCTCACGCTCCTACTCTCCCGTGGAGAACTGTTTTGTCTGTTTTGTTTATCATGAGTTGAGTCACCCAGACTCTCTAAAGTACATTTTTGTATAGTATTTTTGCTTTGTATATAAACTTACAACTGTAAATATTCTTTTGTGTTGTGAATAAACCTGTATATTTGAAAATCGTTGTCTGTAGAGGAATTATTTCGATATCGAACTACTTAAAGGACGAAACAAACTCGGACCACGAACTTTACTGGTACAGAGTAAATATTTCGCGTTTTGCTCGCTTTGGTAGGGTCATTAATATGAAAAAGTACATTTTCCCATTCGTAATCTAACACATCATAATCTAATAAAGGGGTGGGCAAAAGGCGGCCCGCGGGCCGGATCCGGCCCGCGAAGGCATCTTAAACGGTTTTTGTCAAAAAATAAAATTAGTTCTATAATAACAACCTACGTTACAAGTACGAATTGCACAGAAAAACATGTACCAGAACCTCTAGTGATGGGATTTCAAAACAAAATAATCTTACAGCAATGAAAGTGGAATGACCATATATATTTATAGATCATGGTTCTATTATAGACTTTTCAACTAAAGAACTTTCAAAGCCGAATTCGATGTTCGACGAGTCTTTTCAGTTTGAGTTACCTATAGTCGATACGATGTAAAACAGATCACACTAGAGAATTTATCATCATTTTCGATTTAAAAACATAGTAATCAGATAAAAATATTTTTATCTTTATAATTAATTTTAGCAACTTGTTTTAATTCATTTAATATTAGTTTTTTTTTTTTAATAATTTGGTCCGGCCCTTGACTCGGCAACTTTCTTTTTTTTTTTTTTTTTTTTTTTTTTTAATAATTTGGTCCGGCCTTTGACTCGGCAACAAAAATATAATTTTGCCCCTAAACTAGGTTGCCCATGCCTACTATAATTCATATTTATATCCATCACTTTTTAACGAGATAAATAGCTGTGCAGATGTTATAAAAGCAATAACCAGCAAAAAGTTCTATTTTTGCTGGTTATTGCTTTTATAAGATCTGCACAGCTATTTATCTCGTTAAATATTATTTATAGAATATTTTTATAAGTATCGTAATAGTAGCTTAATATGCTATCTTGCAGATTTTTTATAATAAAAATTATCTTTAAAAACTAATTTTAAAGATTATTTTTATTAATTTAAAAAATCGCTTAGATAGCATATTTTATGACAACTGAAAAGTTGTTTTTCTCCAAACGAATATTATACAATGCCAATAATAATGACAGTTATTTTCAAATTGTTCATTTAACAGACGTAAAACAGCAGCATATAATAAAACAGCAGGAGAATATTATAACTTTGATAATATGTCAGAAATTAAAGGGTTACGAATTATAGAAACTGAGATGTTAAAAATAAGTATAAACTACATAAGTGGCGATAAAACTCCTTGTAATATGTTACTAACAAGTAAGTATAATATACAATCTATAGTTCGAGTCTTGCTTGTTTAAAATTCCCGTTTAGTCGGAGGTAATACACTACAGTCAAGATTAATTATTATTTCCTTCATATATCAACTAAATTCAATTTATAAATAATTTATGTCATTAAGTGCTTACTTGAGAAAAGATATACAGTATTATATATATAAGAACAAGAGAAACAATACCTGTTTCTGAAACTGTGGCTGAGATTTTACACCAAATAAACGATATTTTTAATATATTAAATATCCAATTAAAAATATTTTATATATATATTAAAAAAAGTCAAGTAAAATATTAAGAAATTAGGAAATTTGTTATAATTTATATATGGACTACTTTGGTTGACGTTATTATATTTTTTAAACTGTCAACCAGAAGCCATATTTAAATTGTAACAAATCTAATTTCTTCTTACTGTATTGTACTTGGTTTATTTTTTACATAGATGTGTTTGATTGGATATCATTCATTTTTTTATTGAAATCGTTTTCTAAGAAACATATTCTAACATAATAACACATCACTATACAAGCACTTTATTTTTAATCCAATTAAATCAAAAGTTTTATGAAAAAATTAAGTAGCATAATAGAAATTTATGTAATAAATTTGGTCGAAATAGGTTGAGAGATACAATATATAGAAGAGTTAATGATAAAAGGATCTCATTTTGTACCTATTATGCCACATTTTTCAGAAATCCTTAAATAACATAAGGAACATTTAAATTCTAGATTTGTTTGAAATCGGTTGAACAATATAACTTATAAAAACATTTCTAGAAAAGAGAATTAGTCTTAATTTTAGCTCAATGGACAATGTCCACATTAGATATTGTGTATACGCGATATCCACCTATATGCATAGCTACCTATTGACAAAATTTATAATCTAACCGTGACACCTTAACTATTAACGCCTAAAATGTATTGTTAAATCATAATAGTGTTTGGGGGAAAAAGAATGAATGATATTTCTGAAATGAAAAAGAAAGTTATTGAACAATATTTGGAAACATCCTCAAACAAAAAATACAAGTATATCATTGATAATTATGCTTCATAAGTATTTCATATTATTTGCTTCATAAGTATTGATAATTATATCATATCAAGGTTCATAGCAAAGCTCAATATGATGGAATGGGCCACAGATGACTAATACAGATAGGACACTTAGCTAAAACAGGGAAATTTTAGTACCACAGCGCCTCCTCAGTTAGGTTGATTTAGTGTATTTTTTTCTTGAATGTAAAAGTTTTATAATTTTTCAAGACATTGACCAGTATTAATATTTCCAAAATCATTTAAATAATAAAGGATAGTTTGTTATTTTAAAATATAGAACTATATTGAATAATAATATTACATAGTAATCAGTTTCCCATAAGCAGCTTTGGTTTCTAGTAGTCATATTGTTTTTCTTAAGACGTTTGATCGCAGCTCGTGGATCGAAGTTAGCGTTAGTTATTTATAAAAGGTATTTAGTGTAAAGTGGAATTTATGGGCCATACCCTCTATATAAACAGGAAGAAGAAGAAGAAGATTGGAATTTATAATATTTTAGGCTTAGTGTATAATTATTTTTATTGCATTCATTTAAATTCGCGACTTTGCAGAGTGTTCTTACAATTGTACGAGAGAGAGAATGAGTTCCGCCAAGACCTTCCTACCTACCTAGTTATAAGTTCCGGTTTTGCTTTTGCCGGTTACCATTATTGTTAGATTGTTTTGTAGTTAGATTTAAGTTAGAACTTAAGAAAGACCTGAGCTCAGGCAGAACTCTGGAATTTGCAGAGTCGCTAACTATTAGGCTTAGTGTATAATTATTTTTATTGCATTCATTTAAATTCGCGACTTTGCAGAGTGTTATTACAATTGTACGAGAGAGAGAATGAGTTCCGCCAAAACCTTCCTACCTGAGAGAGAGAGAGAGAGACTTAGACTTAATTAAAGAATTCCTCTTGCCATAATACTACCATTGTCCACAAGTCCATCTGAAATCATCACAAATTCTACTCCATTGCACACAAGTGTTTGTCTTCGTTGATCGGTATCATCCATCGTCAATTGTCTCCATCGGTTGCCATGCCAACAGGATGAACTGTGCTGTTCCTATATTCCTTACATATTGTAGTCTTTGTTTACTTCTCAAAATATTAACTTCTTTCAGTCTCTTTGACTAATCACTGATTCTCTTCTCTCCTTTGATGCGGGACTCATTGTTTTTATTCTCTCCTTGGACAAGAAACAACTGGCAGAGCTTTTCCCACAGTTAACAAGGAACTAACATTCTTGTCCGAAGTTCCTTGTCTGTTAAAATGATTATTCTTTATTAATTTATTTTCTTTTAATTAAATTTTACATTTGAATTTTAACATAATTTTACAACATTTCCACAAAACAAGGAGTGCTGTTGGGAGGTCTCCAGGACCTCACAAAACTATCGAAAAAAAAAAAACAAATTGTCAATCAGAAATATTTGGAATTGCTATATTTCCATTTAATATTAACTGATGATATATACACTGGTAGCTGCTATGTTTACTCATTAAAAAAGATTGGTCTATACCAGCGTTTCTCACTTTTTTCATTCACGCCCCATTTTTCATTACGAGATTTTTCGCGACCCCATTTTTAATTTATGAAATATTTCGCGACCCCAGGTATTAAATATGAAATAAAACGTACAAGTATATAAGTCATTTACACACTTATTAAGATGAACACAATCAACCAACCACACCGAAAATTCATATGTTGTCATACGTTAAATATTGGGCGTTTGTAAAATTACATATAAACTGAAATTCAAGTGTTTGAATTTAATTTTTGCGGCCCCAGAATTTCGCTTCGCGACCCCTTTTAGGGTCTCAACCCACAGTTTGAGAAACGCTGGTCTATACTTTCTGATCTTATTTGTGAAGGTCTTATAGCTTTCTGTTATTTTCTTTTCTTTTGTTCTTCATTGTTTAAGGTTTTTAGTTTTTCTCCATCTTATGCTAGAATTTTTTTTATCTAAATTCAATTATTTTTATAATTCTTCCTCATTATTTTTGTTTTTATTAATACATCTAGTTCTTATAGTTATGCAGTAGGTTGTTCCTTTAAATGACTTCATAAAATAAAATCATACAAAATGAGAATTTTTTTTAACATGTATTTCAATGTAGTGTGTTCCATAAAATTCCTGCATTTACCTATATTGTGCTTGTCAATCCTACTTGAACTAATGTGACATCAAAGCAAAAACTTTTGTGGATTATTCTCCCATTGGAATTTTCCCTCAGTTGAACCAGCACACATCTTTTCTTGGTTTCCTCACACTAAAATATGATAGAACTGATCAGAGTCGGATGGCAAATGATCCGACTTCACCTTTAATTCCTCACACTAAAATATGATAGAACTGATCAGAGTCGGATGGCAAATGATCCGACTTCGACTTCACCTTTAAAAAAAAACAGACTCCAATTCCCTAAAATTTGTAAGGTCTGACCACAGTATAATACATACAGTAGTGAAGCTCAATGTTAAACTTCCTATTACAACTTGCATGCAACGCAACAGTGCTGCACCTGGTGGTGAATAACTTAAATTGTGAATACTATCGTTTAACTCAATGTTTTCCAAATAGTTTATCAAGAAAAATGAAATCTGCTTCGATTTTATCATTATAATAAAAATGAAAAATGCAGTATATTGCATAATAGATGGTATCTTAATTTTTTATATTTATCAAAGATTTCGAGACTTAAACTGCATTTTTTAAATAAAACTCTAATGTTATCTTTAGGAAATATTCAGTTTTTTTTAATTAGATTGTTTCATAGGAAGTATAGTCGTTTTTTATTTACGTATCAAACAGTGGAGGCTAAATTTTTGTTAAAGAATAAGGATTATAGTAGTCAAACTGATAAAGTTTGACTGCTATTAAAACTTAGATTTGAAAAGGTAATTCATATAAACATTTGTAAAAGCCTATTTTTTTCACATTAATTTTTTAAGACTTTAAATATCTTATATAGTACTCAATATTAGTACAACAACATGATAAGTATAACTGAATCATCAAAATACACTATTAAAATGTTTTTTCTTCCATTATAAAATAATAGATAAATTTATTATAGTAAACTTTATAATGAAATTAGAAACAAGCAATAGCAAAACTTCATTTATATCCAATTCACATATTAATATTGTTAAAGAATAAGGATTATAGTAGTCAAACTGATAAAGTTTGACTGCTATTAAAACTTAAATTTGAAAAGGTAATTCATATAAACATTTGTAAAAGCCTATTTTTTTACATTAATTTTTTAAGACCATATCATACAGTGGAGGCTAAGTGTTAAAGGATAAGAATTATAATAGTCAAAGTTTTATCAAAACTTAGATTTAAAAAAAGTAACTCGTATAAACATTCATAAAGGCCTATATTTTCACATTAATTTTTAAGATTTTTAAAATACCTTATACTCAATATTAGTACAGCAACATGATAGGTGTAACTGAATCATCAAAGTGCACTATTGAAATGTTTTTCCTTCCATTATAAAATAATGCATAAATTTATTATAATAACTTTATAATGGAATTAGAATTAAGCAGTAATGTTGAAAACTTCATTTGTATCCAATTCACATACTAATATGGATAAATATAAAACATAACTTATACATATTTGATATTTAAAAATTGTTAAAAAAACCAGTTATTTCATAAGAAAAAAATGTTTATCCTTCATTTCTTTACAAATCCAGAATTGCCAATGATTGAACTTTAATTGACAAATGCAAAGTTGAAAACTTCATTTGTATCCAATTCACATACTAATATGGATAAATATAAAACATAACTTATACATATTTGATATTTAAAAATTGTTAAAAAAACCAGTTATTTCATAAGAAAAAAATGTTTAGCCGTCATTTCTTTAAGCATTGTTTTTGCATTGAAAGTCAATGACTGAACTTTAATTGGCAAATGCTGATGTATTAGGCTAATCCAGAAAAATTTTTAGTGCGGTAGTTAGAAAGTTTTTAGACTGCTGGCTTTTACAGAATGCAAATTTTCTGCACGCAGTAATTTCTATTTTTATTATTTTTTAGAACGGGAAAATATGTAAAAAAAGTGTATTGTGAAAAATGTACAAACACTATCGATGGATTGCACCGGTGGATTTAGGAACTAATTTCTTTCACCGGTGAAGTCAGCTAATCAAAAGTTCCTAAATTCATCGGGCACCGGTGGATTTAGGAACTAATTTCTTTCACCGGTGAAGTCACCGATGAATTTAGGAACTTTTGATTAGCTAAGTTAAGAATTAAGGTTTGCTAGCCTGCAAAAATTTGGATGGAGCTTCGCTACTGTGGTGCTATCTTCCTAGCCCAGCGCTTCTCAAACTTTTTTCATTCATGACTCCATTTTTCATTACGACATTTTTCGCGACCCCAGGAATTAAATATGAAATAAAACAAAGTACATAAATCATTTACACACTTATTAAGATGAACACAATCAACCAACTACACTGAAAATTCATATGTTGTCATATGAATGGCGTTGTCATATGTTGGGCGTTTGTGAAATTACATATAAATTGAAATTCAAGTGTTTGAATTTAATTTTTAATAAAATTAAATTCAAACCACTTGAAAATTTAATAAAATTAATTTATTAAAAATAAATTAAATAAAAATACTTACACTTATTAAGATGAACACAATCAACCAACTACACTGAAAATTCATATGTTGTCATATGAATGGCGTTGTCATATGGCGACCCCAAGTGTCTTATATCACTTTAATCGCCTGAATTTCGTCTACGTCATAATGTACTTTTTTGAAGGAGATAATTTACACCCTGTATATTTGATTAAACAGAAATTTTGCTTTTATCTTATGTAATTTTAAAAAGTGATTTTCCATTCTGTAAAAATTCAATTTTTCTACAAAACTTATAATTACGGGTAATTTGCGATTAGAAAATATAATCGTAAAATTGTGTTTAATTAAACTATAATTGAACTGAACTTCTTTGGAGGAGCAGCAGCCTCTCTGCATCTGCCAGTGTGATTAGAAAATAACTAATGTTTGAATTATTTTTTAATATAAACAATTTTATATTTATTTAATAACTGTTGTTAGCCCCTTAAATTAAACATCAGTTTTACAAATCAGTCAAAACTAATGTTTGAATTATTTTTTAATATAAACAATTTTATATTTATTTAATAACTGTTGTTGGCCCCTTAAATTAAACATCAGTTTTACAAATCAGTCAAAAAAGAAACATAAATCAATTCTATTAATATAAATCAGAAAGAAACCTTTAATTTTTCTTCAGTTTAATTCACAATTTTAACAACCAAGATTTTTAAATATTATATATTTACTCTTTCTATGACAATTTGACATTTCTCTGTTTGTAAATTTTAGTATATAGAATAATCTCAATTTTACAAAAAACTCAAAATTTACTACTATTTACACAGGAATAAGGTTGATTATCTTCTTTTAAGTTCTTCTCCACTAGGATCGCTAATTATATGCACGTGCATTGCTATCCTGCAAAAATTTGGTCGGAGCTTTGCTACTGTATGTGTTAAACTGTGGTCCGACTCCAACTTTCGACTCAGGCAGTTTAAAAATCTGACTCCGGCTCCACCCAAAAGCTTCTGACTCTGCAACCCAGGGTTGTAGAATCGGATGGAAAATGATCAAACTCAGACTCCATCTTTTTAAAAAAATTCTACTCCAACTCTGCAACCCTGGAACTGATAACAAAGAGCAATTTAAAGACAGAAGGAAGAGAAAAAAAATATGTGATTATTTTTCTACTGCAATCATAATGTTGTGACTAAACATATTGTTTCAATGCTACAAAGAATGAAACAGTGATATCAGATCATTTTTTTACTTTTGCTTTGTATTTTTTTAGATTCTGAGTCTTTATATAATATACAGTAGGTGCCCTCTTAACCGGCCTCAGTTCAACCGGCCATTCAGCTAACAAAACGACTCATATGGCAGTCATCGACGATTAGCGCGAGAAATTCGTGGAACCAATTATTCGCGCTAATCCAGGCCTACCTGTATTTATTAATTGCTCTATTTATTTGAGCAGTGCACGTTGTTATTTCTTTGTGTAAGCAGTGTACATGATTATTTCTACTCAGTTACTGTAATTCAGTTTGTGAAAAAAAAATTTGTTGGAAAAATAGCGATTTGCTTAAATTAAAATATAGTGATTCAGTGTGTATTTAGTGTTCTGTGATTTTTTTCCTGCTTATCTTGTGATGTATATGTATTGTATTCCGTATACTGTATATGTAATTCGGTTTAACCAGCCATTTCGTTATCCGGCCAAGGTTCAGTCCCATGGTGGCTGGTTAAGAGGGCGCCTACTGTATAGATGTTGTACTTGTGTGATAGTAGCTCAATTCATCTTCCATTTTGCTATTTTTTGTAGAAACCAATAAATTTTAAAATTTTATGACTGTCTGATTATTATAGCACTGATTTTAACATCTTTTGAAGCAAATTGAAAATTTGATTTTTTTTCTAAAATTGCATATTTATCTTGTATCTGAAAATTTTCACATATTTCTAAGAACTGGGATATATTTTTTAAACTCATATCTCTGAGAAAATATAAATAGAGATGGCATAAAATGAATCAGTCATATATTTAAATATGAACATGCATGCATGCTTATTTTTAACAACAGAATCGAGGAAAAAAATAGGTATTTTTAGGAATAAGTATGGCTGATCTTGCCACTACTATAAGATGACAACTAGTGCAAAGAGAATGCAACCAGAGTGATTTTATATCTTTCCAATTATATTTGTGTGATATTTAACATTTAAATACCTATAAAAATGTTTTGAAGTTAAAGTGAATGTATATTATTATTCCCTGTTTTGTGTATCTGTCAATAGTAACTTTTGAACTAAATAGATTTTCATGAAATTCAATAGGCATGTTTTCCATTCTTATTTTCAAATCTCATTTTGTTTGCATAATATAAATCTCTTATCTATATAGATTGTTTTTCTGTAATATATTCTATATGTTTCTGACTGACTGTGACACTCTCTCTCTAAATCAGTGGATTATCATTTTTAAGGATGTAATGAAAAACTGTAATAATTTTATTTTTAAGCATACGTTGAATAGAGTCATTATTCTTTTGTAAGCCTCGAGGTCTTTGCTTCTATTTATAAAAATATCTATTGTAGGGGTGGGCAACCTCCAGCCCACGGGCCACATTATTTTATTATATCTAATACCAACACTATACATACATACATATCTGTACCTTCTCTTTTTTAAATAAATACTATTATTATCAATTGTTTTTGTTTTGACCTGTGGCCCACCATAAATTTTTCTATACGGCCCCCTACAAAAAAAAGGTTGCTCACCCTGATCTATTGCATCTGCTCTAACTTAATCAAGGCCATGATCTTCAAAATGTATAATTTATTAGAATAAAATCTATACTATTCTTAAAAACTCAAGAACAGTTTTATCTTATATTATATTCTATTAATTTTATTTAATATTCCAAATATATAAAAAAATGCAGAAAAATAACATATTTAAAATCAAATATTTTTTCTTTTTTCCACAGATGTGGTAGCATTGGCTGCTAGTATTTTGGAGCTTAGCAAAGCATCTAGACATGCTCGTACTGCAATGTGGTGTGCTTTAATTACAACTATACTTTTTAACTTGGATCCAAGTTTAGCAGCAGCTCATTCATTTCCTTCAAATTTAAGTTATGAAGAACAAAGTTCTGGTAAATTTGGTATTACATCATTGGAAAATGTTAATACTCAAGGAACATCTCATAATGACTTCAGTTCTAATTCCAGCAGCTGTAGTTCTGCAACAAATTCTGAAAAAACTACTGAATCATCCACAATGGTATCTCAAAGTTCTCCTGTGCAAGAAAATAAATCTGTAGATGATAAAACTGATAAATCATTTACAGATGTTAATAAGGGGAATAATAATGAGGCAGAACAAACTGCCTCCAAAGTTTGAACTTTGTATCCTCCAAATATTCCAGCCTGTGTTCATCTAATTGTTTGTTTTAGAAGATTCTATAATGTTTAGTATGTAGACTGTTAATTAAAAATGTTAGTATTTTGTTTTCCTAAAACAATTTTTGCAATTATGAAACCAAACTGATGCAATATATTATCTAAATGGTTGCTTTCATCAGTGTACATTCATCAGTGTAACTGTCTATGCTTCACATTTTTTAAATGTAACATAAACAGTAATTTAAGCCACAAAAATAATGCATGGAGGATTTAGAGGCAGCTATGATGTGTAGTTTATTGTTACTATATGAAATCTGAATCTAGTTGTTAGTTTTGCCATTGGTGCACTTCATGATATACTTATCACCATTTGTGTATGTGCATAAATTATAATGAGGCTAGTTCTGTAACCTCGGTAATCTTGGTCATCGCGTGATCAGATTACAATAGGCTTTTTTGCCTTCTCAGCTAATTAGTCCTTTTTGGAGAAAATTATGCATTAAACTGCCTTCAAGTTCCTCTATCACAGTGGTGTGTATATTATTGTAGATGTAAAGGGCTTATAATTCAGGGTAAATGTAATATTGCATATATAGTGTATATAATTTTAGTAATTTAAAACAAAATCTGCCCTTTAATAGTATATTATACTGCTTTTTATATTTCTTAAAAAAATATTATTGTTTTAAATCTTCTAAATTTCATTATAAAATTGTTTTGAAATTTTAAATATTTTAGTGATAATTCAATTTTTAAATGCTGAGAATATCTGAATTTGTTAAAGAAAACAAATTTTATAGTTAAACTATAATTTAATATGAGATATTTATTTAAATTTTAATTTAGCTATTATTTTAAAGAAATATATCAGGTAGATTATATTTCAATTGTTCTAATTAATGAGTACAGAAAATTGTTGCAATCCCCTTAGTATTTATGCTGATAGATATGGTTGTGTAGATATCACTTTTGCTACCATTTTTCCTTGCCAATAGCCATTATTATAAACAGTGCACTTCGTGATATCGTGTATTAATACCATTTGACCAGAGTGAGTGTGATAAACAGTTACTGGCCTTAAAAAGTTTTCTAGCATTTGTAGGTAGTAGTTTCAAACAGTTTTCCAGCTTTAAGGGGCAACTGCCTGTATAAAGGCATATGCATCTTTTTCTGCTTAAGTGTTGCTGTAATTTTGGGGATAGGGAAAATTGGGACGGGTTTTCAATTTGTAACTCAAGTGCCTGACCTCTGCTAACTTTAAATTTTATTTCAGGCAAATTTATTTCTAAAAATTTATTACTGAAATATGAAATTAAGTAACTGAACCAATTTCTGATTAGCATTAGAATTATGAATTTATTTAATGAAATAATATGAAAGACATGATATTATTATACTTATAAATACAGTATGTTTGCAGAAGTAATCTGATATGTTTAGCTGATTAATAATTATATTCAGATATTAGATAAAATAAAATTCAACAAATATGTACAATTAATTTAGATTTATAATTATTGCATACAACTTTGTGCCAAGTAAATTCCTTTCACATAATACCAGTAGTACTTTCTTTTAGAAATAAATTTAATCATACTTGAGTGTAATTAATTGCTGAAATTTTGTCCAGATAGAGGTCTCAGCAAAAATTTGTTGTATATTGTGAAATAATGCTGTACAAGTAAATCGTAACGTTTTCAAAGGAGTTTAAAAATGTAACTCCATTTATATTTTAAGAAATGAAATGAACATTTCTGTCTAATAATAATTGTACATCATTTGAATATTTAAAAGCAAATGTTTTTATCTGTCTTTTAAAGATAATCTCATCTGACTAGAGAAAACAATCTGGACAATTTCTCATACTAATTGCTTCAAATGAAAAGAAGATATATTAAAAAAGAAAAAAAAAAAACAAAAAGCAGAAAAATATTTTGTAGTGATAGCTCAACGTTGTAGCAAAGTATTGCTCATACATTAAATGTGCAGTGTCACTTCTGCAACATAAGTGTCATACCTCTTCAAATAATTATGCTTGCTAATTATTAAAATGGGTGCAAATTTTTTAAAATTACTAAGTATCTAAAGGTATCAAATATATCAATGAATAAATATTTGATGCCTTTAGAGTTTAAATTTCAATTTTCTAATCTGTGTGCACTATATTAATTTAATTCACATATAAGTATTTTAGTTTTCTGTGTTATTTTAATGCCAGATTTTCACTTTTGAAATTAATGTATATAATATTTATATTTATATTTTTGATTTTATCAGAATCTCATATTTCCCAATATACATCACTATGAAGAGTCTAGTTGCATGCATGTGTTGATACTTCATTTTGAATTGCACTTGTATTTGATTGCATACTAATCCTAGTCTGTCCATTTAGACTAGTGATGGATGGATAGTACAAACATTTGCTAGGTGCCCTTTAACTACAATGACTAGTATTCTTTAGTGACCTTTTGAGATTCCTATGGGCTAAATTTGCCAATTTTGGCATTAAAATATTAGAAGGCGCTGTTGTGCACGTTTTGAATGCATAATATCTATAATTCGGACCTTCTCTAATGCTGTTTATATATGACCTCAATGGGATGTGTAGTTTAGTACCTGTGGAATTGTACATTCTAAATGTTTGCATTTATTATTATTTAGCACAGAAACTGAAATGCATGATGTGTTATGATTGCAAATATAACTAATTATAGAAGCTTAATTTATTATGTGCTTTAAGCATTTACATATACAGTATATATATACATATATATATTTTTTAAGTGAGTTGCAAAAAATGTAGATTAAAATGTGAATTCTTCCACTCCAAACTATTATGTATTTTCAGTCATTGTTTATTTTCAAATCCATTCCTTACTTTTTGGATAAAGTTGTATTAGTTATGTGTAGAATGTAATTGTGTTTATAATTTTTAGTTCATTTAATGATTTTTTTTCTTTTGTGTTTGTAGAATATTTCTAGTCTTTTAACTTTAAAAATCAAAATTAAAGTTAATTGTGTAGTCGCATTAGATTGTTAGTTTAGATTCATTGCAGCTTTTAAAACTAATCTTACATTTGCCAGTAATTTCCATCCTTCTGTTATTCTATTCTTAAATCACAAAAATTATTGAAATTTAATAATAAATATTCTGAGTAATCCAATTTGTCCTCAGGTTGATGGGAAGTAACACATCCTTTTTGCTACAGTATTTTGTTAATGAATTACTACTTTGACTTTTAACAGATAACTTATTATCCACATCTACAATGTTTTTATCATGTATGTAGCCTAGAATGGTGCAAACCAGCCATGACGTATATTTGTGTAGCACACTTTGACTCACCTCACACCTGCCAAGTTTCCCAACTATCATAAATTAGTCTGGTCAGATATATTTTCGTACCTCTCGGTGGATTAGAATAGATATATGTATGTGTGGTGATAAAAAGAAAAAAGAAAAAAAAGTATAAACTTTGAATCTTTACTTCTTTGAAGATGTTACTGCAGTATGTAACTATTTACAGTGTGTGCACAAAGTGGAGCATATTTTTATTGCAATACTTAATCATGGCTGATCTAGTAATGCTAGTAGAACTTTCTTGCAAGAAATTTGACCATGAGACAATACCATTTTGCCAATTTCTTAAAATAAAAAGTTTTTTGCATAGGTTTAAGAATAGTTCCAATTTAGATTAATATTAGAGCTTTAATTGTTCATTGTTATTGTTTTTTATTTACATAATTCTTTCTGTAAATGTTGTAAAAGTTAAAGTTTGTATCCATGTGGTACTTAGTATAGTCCACTTGTCTGTATTGCATTCCACATTTCATATTTTCCCCAATTTCTACATAGGGGATTTTGGAAGAAGCTTAAAATGTATTTCTTCAGAAGTATGCTAGTTTGATTACATGATCAACAAATAAATTGAATAAGTTTATATAGTATAAATGATCAAATTTCTATCCACTTTATTAGCATTTAGTAAAAAAAGAAAAGAAAAATTTAATGATTTCTCTTGCAATACCAAAAAGTCTTCTCATTTTAAAGTCGTGAATTTTTCCATCACAAGATAGCATTGCATTTTTATATGAGTAGAAAATTCTTTTTATTTTGATCATATAGATCTTATTTTTATAATAAGTAAATAATTGTAAAGCATCGTGGAAAATTCATTTTTATATTGGATTATTTTAAGAGATCATTTGTTAAACTAGTATACGACTGTTTTTGAACTCAAGTCATATCATGTGATGGAATAATTCATGTGCTCAACTATCACGAGAAGATTGAATTTATATGCATTCTCTGCATAACAGATTGTCATTGCCAATGAATCTCATTTGTTGATTGTATTCAGAAGGAAAAGTATTATAATATGTGTTGCAAATTTGTGCAAATGTTATCTAGATTAAAGAGATAAATTTCGTGCTGCCCACTCTTACAAGTATAGAATTAAGCCAATGATTTATTCAAAGAAATGTACAATGCAGCTATTCTGTTAATCAATGAAATGTTCGGAAGTTTCCTGTGATCTGTAAAAACCATGGATATATCCTTGATACCTTCCAATGGAAGGAATAATGGTAAAGATACCATTAAAATCAATTTATTATAGTATATTAGATAGCAAAATGAATTATGTATTGGTGCTTTTATTGTTTTTAGTATTAATCTGAGTTAACAATTTGAAAAAATTAAAATGTTATATTTTGTTTAGTTCAGAATGTTAATATAGATGCAAATTAAAAGTGATGATTATTACTTCCATTTTAATCTTTGTATGATGTATTAACAAAGTATTAGAATTAATATAAGTTTTTATATGGTGGGTAGCATTATGTATGTAAGCAATCCTGGTGTGAATAACTAGTGCATTATGAAAGGGAAAAAGGCCTAGTGTTATTTTTCTCAATAATTAATGGCTGTCCATCAGCATGCAAGAACAAATAAAAGCTGAGTTGTGCTCTGGGATCATGTTTTGACACCATTGGTGGAACACAGGCCATGTGGAATAAGAAAAGTAGCATGTGACTGTTGTATGTATACAAGGTCTTGCAAGTTAAATGTGTAAATGCAGGGATTAAAAGACTGACATTGTAGACCATGTGCAAGGCATTAGAACAGTTTTCCACTTACAATAATGGTGTTCAGTGTTAACTTACCGTGTGTTACTGCTGTGATTATCTTGTTCCAACTATTTGAAGATTTTTATTAATAAATAATTGATGTTTTATGAGAAATGATTCTTTAAATTATTTTTTACTCTTGCACAACATAGAAAAAATTAAAGTACTAGTAACTGTTATTTTATTATTTAAGCTTTCTAAACAATAATAGTTATTTTGAACATAAAAAATAAAAATTATTAAAAAATTCATAGTAAATTTTGATTATAAGACATGCTCCAAATATTTTCTCTGTAATATTTTTATTGCTTTATTTAAAAAATTGATAAGATCCTTATCCTTGTTTAAAAAATAATAATAATAATTAGTTCTCTTTTAAAAATTAAATAATTTTTTTGAAAGATTTTATTTAATAAATAAAATTTTTGTAATTTTACAAGTACCTTAATTAACTAAAAAATTTAAATTTTGGGCACATTTTCTAAACCGTATGCATCTATATACAGTATATAATTTATAAAAATAACAATTGAAAACATCATTTTTAAATAATCTACTTTTCTAAATTGTGTTTCAAGTTCATTGAGATCCCCTTACTTGAACAGGAAGAAAACCATCTTGTTTATGTTGATATATTTCTGATAAGGCTAGTATTACATTTTTCAAATCTTTCTTCCCAACATTAATCATGTCTGGGATTTCTATTCCAAGATCAGAAAACATTTCTTCCACTTCATAGGCATCTTTATCCTTGATGCTCCTAAGTAACTGTTTCTTTCTCAATTCCTTAGTGTATTGAATTTCGGATTTCACTAAATTTTGACATATTTTATTGAACTTTGCTTGTTCCTTTAGTTTATATACAAAAACCATTTTACTCCAACTTTCGTTTTTATTTGTTTTTTCTGTTTTTCTAATAATTTCTTTAATGCATTTTTTATACCAAAGTTGTCTATGCTCCTTCATCTGTTGCACATTTTCTTGAAACTTATCCTGATCGTACATTTTTAATTTATCTTTGAATTTATTTAAAAAATGATCATAAAGTCGTCTATCTGCAGAATTCCATTTGTCCAGAAGAACTCTTTCGCTTTCGTTGATTTGGCTCCGATAATTGTCTTGCCTGACATTTATTGCAAAGCTTACTAAATCCGATATATTCCAACACAAAAGTTCCCTTAACAAAACTAAAGATTCGTCAAACATTTCGGTAATCATAACTAGATGAAAATTTTCTTCGATATTCTGAATTGTTTTATTTACTGCAAATTCGTCATCGAAATGTGAAGGAGGCAGTCCGAAGTCATACATAATTTGATTTGGTCCTAAATTTCCTCCAGACCTCCTTTTCAGTATCTCTCTCTTTGATAAATTTTTTGTATTTTGAATGTATTCTGATAATGTCATATTATAAAAATCCTTCAGATTTCCATACGTGTATAAAGATTCAAATACGTGTACAGGATTTCTAATCATGCTAACATATACGGTATTTGCAGGCATCATTGCTTTGACTTCTGGAAAATTAAACACCATGTGATGGCATAGTATATTATATCCAAGTGATGTCCACGGCATTTGACCTATCATGGATCGATTAAACGGCTTGGTAGAAGATAAGTAATTACTGCTTGAAAATAATGGAAGAACTAATGTCAAATTATACTTGTCTGCATAGCGTAAAAATATGTTTTGGATGGAGGAACTTGCACATTTATGAGTCTTTAGGAATACAACATTTCTTTTTGGTAAGCATTGACTAGAGAATTGACTTGTTGACAGGTTTGCAAATTTTCTATAAAAAAAGTTTTGTTTATATTATTATTATTATTATTATTATTAAATTTGTATGTTTTTATTATTATAATACAAAAATATAAAGCATTTACAGGGTGACAATTATTGAGCTATATGAAATAAAAAAAATTTTCAAAAACTACTGAGTTCAAACATTTTATGAAGATTTTAAAAGTAACTACAGATATTTGGATTTAGGTTATGACATGTTCGATATGCTTGCCATCATTGGCTATGATGTGGCGCAGACGAATAGCAAAATTCTGCACAACTCGCTGAAGTGTCGAGACATCGATGCTTTCAATGACTTCCTGAATGGCAGTTTTGAGCTTAGCAATGGTTTTGGAGTTATTTGCGTAAACTTTATCTTTAATATTGCCCCACAAAAATGAGTCACAAGTGTTGAGATCAGGAGAATAGGGCAACCAAGCGATTCCCATTCCAGTGGCCTCTGGGTACCCCAGAGCCAGAATGCGCTCTCCAAAGTGCTCTTCCAGGACTTCAAACACACTATTGGTCCAATGGGGTCATGCTCCGTCCTGCATGAACCACATCTTTTCGAAATCTTGCTCGACAACTAACATTGCCAACACTGTCATCACAAACACTACCAGTTCTCTCAAACTTTTGAATCAAATTTTTGATTGTTATAACACTTGGACCGGTTCTCTTCAGCTTGTACTCGGTCGCAAATTTTCTTTGAGCCGCAATCGGGCTGTTATTGCTCGAATAATAGGCCTTGACAATCGATATACGCTCAGAGGCAGTGTATTGCGACATTTTCACTGAAAAATGAACAACAACAATAATAAAAGTGCAGTTGCTCAAAAAAAAAATCCCAACATGCCCTGCATTCAACCGCCAAGTTTTAACTGAATCTCGCCAACGGTTCAAAAGTTATCAAGGTTTTTTCATATAGCTCAATAATTGTCACCCTGTATAAGTAATATATCTGGCTTTTAATTTTTTATTTCTGAATATCGTATATGAACAATCATCAACACGATATTATCATTATAGGTATGACGTCAATATTGCTGCATATCGAGAACGTCACATCTGATGACGTCATTTCGAAATGATATGCTCTGAATCTTATATTCAAACTTTAAACTTTCTAGGGGTAATCGAAAGATTCAGATACCTAAATTAAAAGTCAAGGATTAAACAGACCTTTTCGTCTCGACCCCAAAATGTTTCATTCCTAATTTTGAATATGTTTGGCTTGAAATGTTCACTATTATTGTGAATTATTGTTGAATTTTAAAAGTTCCTCATTTTGTATAGTCAGAGTTACCATAAGCATTATAATAATCTAGCAACCCGGCAAATTTTCCGGTAATGAATAAATGATAATTTTCTCGATAAAGAAATCTTCAAAAAATATTTGTCCAAAAAAATATTTATTGGCGCATAATTTCAGAACAGTATATCAGACAAATCAAATTACAGTACTTGCTCGATGTAAAAATCGTACAATACATTGCCACGCCTGCTTCGAAATATTGCAATTTTGTTGTTAATTTTTTAAAAATTGCTAAAACATTCAAATATGATTATTTGGTAGAATAACTGGAAGCACTGTTAACTACTTCCATACTTGGCTTATATGCTAACTTGTAATATACGAAATAATAATGCCACTTTTGATACATCATTTTGAAATTTACTTTGAATAAAGTTGGAATATTCCAGCTTTATATCTGTACTGTCTTGGATTTAGTTGTTTAATGAATTTCAAGGAAATCCAGATTAGGTTTGTCTTTCTAAAGTCATTTAAGCTGATGACATCATTAGATCGGGAAATAGTTTCCTCTTTTTTATACATGCAACATGTGTCATTTTAGCTAATATTAATTTCCTCTTTTTCAGATTATTGTGTTTGATTAAAATTAAAAAGAAACAATGAAGAACAAATTTAGTCAATTTTCCTAAACATCTGAAGAAATTGGAATTTATTAAATTTAGCTTATGAAAGAGATGCTGTACTATATATATTATAAAAGGTAATATCAATCTGTTTATGGGAGCTATAAGCTACAACAGAATGAGGCGAGGAACCGAAAATTTATCAACGCATCCCAAATAGGTGTGTTGTACTGCAAACATAATTAAAATCTGTCTGGGAGTTGAGATATTTTGAGGTCACAATGAAAACACATTTAATCCTCCAGATTATTCAAAATTCGAGTACTGTATTTGTCTGCTTATAAGATTCAGGGATTTTTTTAAGATCTAAGGAAATAAAAGTGCGTCTTATAAGCAGGACTGATTCTATAATTAGGTGTAGAGACCTGGAATTCGGACCGGACATAAGGTGTCACTCTACACCTGTTCATGACAAATAATTGGAACGAATCCAGAGTGTCACCTTAGATGATTAAACCGACTGGTGGTTCGTTTACATCATCAATCAGCTCGAAGAACCTTATCCTCCGCAATCATAAACTAGATGTCAAATGACATTAAGGTGTTCGGTTATTATCAAATCGAGGAAATAATTGTAACCAGGATAGAAAGACGATACCAAGAGATGTTTTTCCATGGGAAAACATCAATTTATTTACCAAACGGAGTCAAGAATTTGCCCCGAAAAGGAGACGGGATTTGGCAGTCGGTCGCCAAACTCCAAGGGAGAAATCAGTGCTCGTCCAACATTAAACGAAGAAGTCTACGAAAAAGTTATCTCAAGTGAGAAATCATAACGACATCTAGGCCCTATACTATCTTTGTCCAGCATAACGAGAAGCCTTAGATAAAATCGGAGCACCTATTCTCAAGGATCGGTGTCCAGTTAAATAAATCTATCGTCACTTGTCCGAGAATACGTCATCATACGTCGGAAATTATCCAGCCTTCATCCAGTAAGACAAATCTTATAATCAAGTATAATCTTGATTATAAAATTTGTCTTACTCTCTCAAGTATAATCTTAGAAGACATCTGATTCAAGAAAAAGGGACAGAGATAATTCCAACCCGTCACAACGTAAAAGAACTTTAACATCACACGCATTCATACGCAAGAAGAAGCAGAATCTAAATTTTATATCTATTCCTGATCTTGTGTTTTAAAAAGGTATTTATTCTCTAATAATGACAGTGATCTGCACTTCTGTAAACTCTCTCTCTAATAAAGGAAGTTATTTGTTATTACCAACGTAGTCTCTGTGACGTCGTTGTCTAACTTACAAGTTTCATTACCTACCCTTACTCACTCCACAGACCGCAGGTAGGCCATAAGCCTGTTCAATATCGTCCTCGGAAACCTCACACAGGCGAACCTAAGCAATCGCCTGAGGCGTCGATTTTATTAATAAAATCGAAAAACAAACTGTAATTTGGGAAGAAATTAATAAAGAAACCTTGCTTAATTTAATAATGATACAGCAGCTCATCAAATTTGATTAAAAACTTAATGATAAGGCAGCAGCTATTCAAGCGACGTAAAAATCGTATAATACAAGTACATTGCCACGCCTGCTTCGAAATATTGCAATTTTTTTGTTAATTTTTTAAAAATTGCTAAAACATTCAAATATGGTAATTTGGTAGAATAACTGGAAGTACTGTTAACTACTTCCATAGTTGGCTTATATGCTAACTTTAATATACGAAATAATAATGCCCCTTTTGATACATCATTTTGAAATTTACTTCCCTTGAAAAATATTTTTCAATTCTGATTGTACGTCAGATAAGTCATATCGAGCAAATGAGCGTAACAATTCGATTTGTAGATATCAGTTATCACGATGCATATATAAGAGACATTTTTTGGGGATTTATCGGCGTAAAAAATACAACCGGAGAATATCTAACAGATAATATCCTAGAAATGATGAAAAATGTGTCATTGTCTATTGGAAATTTACGATGACAAGGATATTGGTAACGCTAGGAACATGAAGGTAACGTAAAAGGCGCACAATGGAGGATTTCTAATATAAATCCAAGAACGATGTTTGTATCTTATAGTCTCTCTTTTAACTAATAGTTAATCAAGCTGTTAGTTGTTTGGAAGTCATTTTTTGATACAGTATAACGCTTGTGTGTATATTTCTCGGTTTCAATGCGTCGATGGGAGTATTTCAAACGTAATATCAGTAATTTAACTCACAAACCCGTATGTGACACCAGATGGAGAATTGAATTGATACATTAAAGGTTGTTTGTTACGTCCGAAATATATGACGCTTGATAGAAATATCAGAAGATATTAGGCTAACAGAAAATAGTGGAAATACAACGCAAATTGAAACAAAGGGCCGCCTTTGAAATATTTCAAAATTCAAGTTTATCGCATCTATATTGATGTGATATAATATGCTTTTTGAAATTAACGTTACAGTAATCAGCTTCGAAACGAACAACTTGATATCACGTATCGTAACAAATTGCTTATTTGTTAGATATGACAAAATTCTTAATTAACTGCAGAAGTGAATGAAGCTTATGAAAAAATGTTAAGGATGCATGCGATCTTGCTGAAGAGTTAGAAATACCTCCAAATTTTAAATGTGGGTCACCTCGTTTAAGAAAGAAAAATAATTTATTACTGAAATCAAGATGAATCTATTCAAGGTCTGAAATGTAAATTTAAAATTGAGTTTTATTTTTTGGCGCTTGATTCTCCATCGAATCTCCAATGAAAAATTCAAACATACACACATGCAGTAAATATTATCTTCGGTTTTCTTTACTCTATATCAGTGATTCTCAACTTTTTTTTCCCCGGGCCGCATACATTTGTTTGCTACATTAAGCGGGCCGCATCATGCTATCAGCAGTCGGCAACCGGTTGGTTTCACGTGTAAAAGTCTGATTTCTAAAAAATCGCCTACAAAAAACTTTACTTCTCAATTCATGAATGCCATAGGTCAGTGTTTTCCAAACTGACCTATGAGTGCATCAAGAAGGACCTAGCAAATTAGGAAAATTCTAATTTTTCCAGACTTAAAAAGACATTTTTAATATCAGAATTTTTATTTTTGATTGTGGGAGAAGAATTCCACGCTTTCATTAAATTCGTGACTGTGCGTTCCGGGTGCACGTAAAAGCTTGCCGGGCCGCAGGTTGAGAATGACTGCTGTATATACATAAATTAAAAAGTATGGCTTCGAAAGAAATAATGGAAAATTGCTTAAATTACGCCATGAAGATTCGAAAGATTTCGACGCAGCAGATTTGTGAAATGAATTGCAAATAATAATTTTGCCAAACGAATTTCCCATGACTTATCGCACAAAAGTTTTAAATTCTTTCATTTAAATCAATGTAGATCTGTTTAAACGTTTTACAATTTGACAGGACAAACCCGAATTCAAGAAATACTAGAATTTCCTAGTCAAAACCAGAACGTCCTAACGCTTGTCGGACGTTCTAGTATTTGAAATACTAGAATGTCCGACAAGCGTTAGGATGTTCTCGTTTTGACTAGGAAATTCTAGTATTTCCTGAATTCGGGTTTGTCCTGTAACATATATATAAAAATAAATTGTAAAATAGTGTCCCAAATACATTTATCGTTTTAATAATTTTAATAACTTTCTGTGTCAATGACAAGTGGGAGAGAAGTTTTTCCAAGTTGAAACTCATAAAAACCGACACCCGTTCCACAAAAAGTCAAGAACGACTTTCTGGATTGGCAATGATATCCATTGAGCTTGAAATCGCTTCTGTTATTGACGTAATCACCTTAAATGATTTTGCAAATATTAAAGCTCGAAAAATAATGCTAATTTGTACAAATGATGATAAATACAGTATATGTTTTTCATTTTTATTGTTTGTAACTCAATTAATATTCATATATGTGTTATCATAAATAATTACATTAAAAATTATTCGTTTTATTTTTCTGTCTTCATAATCTACATATAATCTAAAATAAAAATTTTTGTCATACATACATACATACATACATACATATATATAAATTTAGAGAGAGGTCTTAGGGGCTCCAGGTGTTTTTGTTAACAGATGACGTCACTTTCCATTCTGTAAGAATGCCATGGCCAACGAGAAAGACAGGCCTCCGCGCGAGAAATTCACGTGACTATACTAGTCTTAGAAGGAAGCCGTTGTGACTATTTGTGCTGTTAAGTGATTTTCTTCTTTACGATTAATTGATTTTACGATTCCATGGTATGTTATCGCTCATTTTATTTTTAATTTATTTAATCATTAATTTTTCATTTTTGTTGCTCTACAATGAAAAAAAGACACATATTTGTCTTTCGTATTTTCATAATTGGCTTAATGAAATTACTAAGTTTCAGTTTGTAACTTTGCTATATGAATTTTGGTAGGTAAGATAGAACAATCTTACCTGAATTTTGATTATGAATCGGGATTTTTTGTGGTACAATTACAATTGTTGCCTTACCGAAACACGGCGAAAGTGGTACACATCGAAAGGGGGGCCGAAACACGCAAAAATCCCTAATGGACCAGAGGTCAAAGGTCAAACGTTTACGAGATACAGAGGCATCTAGGCGGCACAGGTAGTGGAGCACGTGAACGGGACGCGTCGCGTCGCAGATCGCAGCGAGGCCAGGCATAACGCCAAACCACATGCGCCATTTGCAATAAACGGAACTTTGCAGGTCTCTATCTCGTAAACGTTTGATCTTTGACCCTTAGTTCACTAGGGATTTTTTGCGTGTTTCAGCCCCCCTTTCGATGTGTACAATTTCGCCGTGCTTCGATAAGGCGACAATTGTATCTTTTTTTGTTATATGTATATTCTATCTAATAAATATACAGTTGATGAGAATCTAATACTTTGTTGTATTAAAAATATTAAATTCTCATAAATCCGATATAACTCATTGACACGCACACACACACGCACACACTATTAAATACTTTATTGTATTAAAAATATTAAATTCTCATAAATCCGATATAACTCATTGACGCACACACGCACACACGCACACACACAGTTCAGAATTGCCCTTTTTTCGTATAATTTTCCAGAGAAAAGAAAGCATTAATCATAAATAATAAATTAGTCTAAAATTAATATTTAGTTGAAAAAAAGAATAATATTTATTTGTTGACAAAGAGAGTACAATATAGAAACTGCTTTAAGCAATAAAAATTATTTTATTTGAGTACACAACATGAAACTATAATTATTAATTTTAAATTACTAATATACCGAAGAGAATAAACATAAATGATTCTTTGTACTATTTTTTTTTCTGATTACAGTTTTATATTGCTGAAAATGTTACGCTTGCAGCAAATAATATAGAAATACCATTAAAAACTTTAGTTCCTGTGGAAGAAAACTGTGATTATAATATAAGTCTTGATGCATTTTCTCAATTATTGGAAAATAATTTTGATTTTCAATTAATACCTAATTATTCTTCGCCAATATTGATATACATTGGAGGGTTTACAGTTAGAAAAATATTGAAATTAAATAAATGCCGTATATGCTGTAAATGGCTACAATTGAATAAAGAAGTAGATATTGGAGATTGCTCAAAGCATTTGATTACATTAAAGATCTGGATAGAGGACAACTCATTCTTCCTACTGTATCAGTTGTTTACTCTGTTTCCATTGTCTGGTATTATATGTCCCTAATAATTATGCATTCTGGAAAACAAGTATCTGTTTTATGTAAGATAGCTTCAATTGAATTAAATAGAGCAGATAATATTCCTTTTTATAATGTTTGTTTATGTCAGAATACATTGCTGGAAAAATTTAATAGCATTATTCTTGGCACATCAAAAATTTTAATAAATAAATTCAGTAATTTAGTAAATGATAAGCATCAGAAAATAAAGACTAATACTTGAAAAATAAGAAAACTTCAATAAATGTTGGATTTGCATAAAAAATATAGATTCTGAAATTATATTGTAATTTTGTCTATTTGATTTTATTATTATTAATA
>AYEL01065281.1:0-39728 GCA_000484575.1 Olivierus martensii | reverse complement strand
TTTTTAAAACAAATTTTTACATAAATAATTTGTTTTATTATTATTTTTTAATTACTTGATATTTGTCTAATGTTTTTTAAAAATCAAATAACTTAGAAAATTATCATTTGAATTTTATGTTTCTTTTTTTCCCTTTTGTATTTTAAATTGCTTTAAAATGATTTAAATTACAGTATTATTTTTAAAAAATAAAATATTTTTTATGTCTCCAATTTAAGGTTAACGCTTTATTCAATGTTTTGAAATCAATAAGTAAACTTATATGTTCGTTATTAATAAAATTAATGTTATATGAAGCATATAATTTTTTATAAAATTATTGTAGTAACAATAAATGACATAATATCTGAAAAGTATAATAATATACAGCATTATAACAAAGGAATTTCAGAAAACAAAGTAGACAGTGAACAAATAGCGAAACAATGACATCGCCGTGTTGATATTACTATAAAAGAATAAAAATATTATCAGATTAAAAATATTTGCACACATTAATATATTAAATATACTGAATATCTTATTTAAGTACTGTACTTTTCCAAAAATTCTGTGCTATTTCATATTTAATATTTCTTAGCAACATCATGCTACTAGAATGCAAAGAAAAAAGTAGTTCCGTAAATAACTAATCGCCTACTTTCCGAGCGTGCCTTTTTATTTTGAAATGATTAGAGTTTTAATTGAGATATTAAAATATATCATAATCATAATTGATACAGCGCCATCTATTGAGTAAGTTGTTAAATTTTGTGAATTTTTGCATTAATCGTGATTTTTTTAATAATGCATATTATAAATAAGCAGGTCTAGAAAAAACTAAAATCGCTTTTTTTTCGATTGTATCATTTATTTAATGTTTGGAATCCATTAGGTGCCTAGTTTTAATGTTGATTTAATCAGCATAAATGTCACAATGACGTCATCATTACGGCAAAGTGATGTCATTTATATTACGTCATAAATTACCTGTATTTGTGCCGTTGTTTATTATCGCGTCTTAATACTGCCACGACAATATGTTTGATTTTGTGAGAGATATTGACGACAGATGATGCTGTGTTAAGCAATGCCATCCATGAACAATGCACGTAAGTCATGTTATTCCTATATTGCTAACACTTAGCACCATCTATTAATAAAATATAAAATAAAATTTTTACAATAATAAAAATTCAATCCAATAAGATTATTTGATCCCATAGGATTAAAGGATACGGCATCGAGGTGAATTTTAATTATAAGACATCACTACCAGCGTTGCGGAATCGGAGTCGGGAGTCGGGGAGTCGGAGGTTTTTGGGTGGAGTCGGAGTCGGAGTCGGAGTCGGATTTTTAAACTGCCCGGAATCGGGAGTCGGAGTCGGAGTCGGATTTTTAAACTGCCCGGAGTCGGGAGTCGGAGTCGGAGTCGGATTTTTGAACTGCCCGGAGTCGGGGGTCGCTACTTACCTAGAGCTATAGCTATGTACGTATATCATATATATAAAAAAAAAAAATACAAATTTAAATCTTGTCAATTACCTAATCTCTCTCCTCCACGACCACCCCTAAAATAACTTCCACCACCCCTGCTATATCTTGTACTGCTTCGTCCACGAAATCCTCCTCTCCCTCGCCATGCATTGCGTCTCATCCAACTATTATTTGCTGAAACACCAAAAGTCTCTACATTTAACTTCCGTTCTTGGCGCCAATCATGACGCTGAAAATTTCTATCAGAAAAATACATAATAAATTATATTTTATCAAAATTTTATAGAAATTATCCATCAAATAAAAAAAAATATCTTACCCTTTACTCCGTTCTGAGGAATCACAGCTAATTTTATCAAAAAATGATATATTTTTATCATAATACACAATTGCTTCCTCTTCTTCTTGACCTTCTCGACCTTGTATTTCATTACCAGAGTCATCTTTTTTATCATCTGATTTTAAAAAGCAATTTATTAAATATTAAAATATTTTGTGATATAATAGATTCCTGATTTATGCAGTCAATTCATGAAAAAAATTTCATTTTAAATCAAAAACAGTGCAAATCTAATAATTCTTAAATATACAAATGGGTGAAGTAGCAAATAGAATGATCAAATGAAACTTATAATCATATTTTAAGTATAGATAAAAAAAAATTTAAGGCCTTAAGTGATATTTTTACAAAAAATAAATTGTTTAAAGAATTTTTCATTCATATTTTATGGAAATTCAACAAAATAAAAGGACTTATGCATCTGCATAAATCAGGGACCTATTATACTTTGAATAAATATTTACATTGAAATACAAAGAGCTTACGAAAAATTTCTGCACAAAATCTTTCATTATTTCAGGTCAAAATTAATTCGAATTTATTTTAAATTAAAATAGCAATTTCAACATGTTTATATGTATCAGGTCAGTCCATAAATATATGCATATTTTCTTAAGGTTATTATTGTGAATTGTTACTCGACTATTTAAATGTGGATATTTATCTGACAAGTGAGATTATTTTCTGAAGACGACATATTTTATTCATAATTTCACAAAGATTTGAGAAATTGAAAAATTTTTATTGAAGGATACAGATGCTTAGAAATGTAAAAGAAATTTTATAAAAAAAAAATTTGAATGGCTCCATAGAGCTGAAATGGATCTATGAATATCATCATGCTGACAGCTGACTCACATCCAAATGATTATTAAATATTAATATGGTTTTGTAAGGAATTACTGTCAAATTTACACATATTGGATGAAAGACACTTTTTTTTTTCAGTTGGGATACATTGGCATTGTAGTTTTTCTCAGGTAGAGGATTTCAACAAAATATTTTGGATAATATTCAATTGTCTATTGGTCAGAATTATAATGTGTTTTTGTTTAAGCTGTTATCCATTAAATGATGAATATGCAGTTATGTCTGAATGGGATTATACAGTGATGTCCTAAATGGGATATAATTGCATATTCCCATTTTCTAAAAACCTTTAAATAATAAATGAAAATTCAAATAGAATTCTATGTATTAAATATATAATATTTGGACCGTGTATTTTGAAAGTGGTGTAAGTCCATTTTTTTAAAACAACGAGATATTACATAAATAAAAAGTTTACACTAAATTAATGTAATATTTCAGTTTTTAAAAAAATGGACCTACACCACTTTCAAAATAAACTGTCCATTTATTTGTTATCTTATTTTTCCAATTTAATATCAGTATCTAAAATTTGTTAGCAATTCTATTATCAATGTTTTAAAATCTCTGCCATTGTTTGGTGGCGAGACTTGTCAGGCCGAACTTGGAAAGATTCAAAGGCTGGCCTGTTTGGCATGCAGGGCTGAACTTGGAAAGATTCAAAGGCTGGCCTGTTTGGGCATTATTGGGGATATGAAGACTGCTCCCACTGCTGCTTTTGAGGTTCTCTTGTGCATTCCTCCTTTGCATTTGTTTGTTGAGGTGAGTGCCCAGGAGGGCTATTATAGGTTTCACTCTTCTGGGAGAGGGATTTCTTGGACACATAAGTGGCATCTGGCTTTTGAGTGAGACAGGATACACTGTAACATTCTTGGGATGGTTAAGGACACATGGTACCTAGATTTAACTACTTTCGGCCCTTCACTGTTGTTTTTCCCAGTTTGGAGAGCTGGGGAGGGGGTTTGGGCGCAGTATCAAGAATGGTTTGGTCTGGTTTATGGACGGTTCTAAAACCACTACTGGTGTTGGGGTGGGATTTACTGCGAAGGGATGTAGATGTTTTATTCCTTTTCCCTTGGGTGGTTTGCCACTGTCTTTCAGGCAGAAATTTTTGCTATTTCTGTATGTGTTAGAATTAATCTTGAAATAGGGATTATGCTGGTAAGCATATTTTTATCCTATCTGATAGTCAGGCTGATCTTAAAGCACTTAATAATTCCTGATTTGTTTAGAAACTAGTTTGGGAATGCCGTCTTCTCATTAAGGAACTGGCCACCAAGAAGAGGGTCAACTGGTATGAGTACCTGGGGAACAAGGGGATTGGGGGCAATGAGGTTGCTGATAGGCTTGCCAAGGAAGGGGTTCTTGTGGGTAACGAGGTTGCTGATAAGCTTGCCAGGGAAGGGGCTTCTCGCCTCTTTTTTAACCTGAGCCTGTCCTGGGCATTGGTTTGGATGTCTTTGGGCGGGTTGTCGAGGACTGGCTGGCAGCCCAGCATCTCAGTTTTTGGAGGACCATCTCTGGTCTTAGTCAGGCGAAGGCTCTCATTTTGGGATGCTCTGTTCAGCAAACCAAAAGAGTTGCTTTCTCTGAATAACTATGAAGTTAGGATTGTTACAAGGCAAGAGTTGCTTTCTCTGAATAACTATGAAGTTAGGATTGTTACAAGGCCTAAAGAGTTGCTTTCTCTGAACAAATATGAAGTTAGAATTGTAACAGGACAGCACTGTCATTATAGAACACATCTTTTATTGGGCTTGTTGATCTGTCATCTTAGGAGACATCTTCACTTGATTGGGCTTGTTGATAGCCCCCTGTCATCTTAGGAGACATCTTCACTTGATTGGGCTTGCTGATAGTCCGATGTGTAGAAGATGTCAGACTTTATTATAGCCTTGATTAATAAACAATCTTGCTTCTTACAGGGCACTGTCATCTATAGAAGACATCTTCACTTGATTGGGCTTGTTGATAGCTGTCATCTTAGAAGACATCTTCACTTGATTGGGCTTGCTGAAAGCCCTACGTAGAAGATGTCAGTATGAGAAGGAAACTCCTCTTCACATTTTGTGTTTAGGAGACATCTTCACTTGATTGGGCTTGTTGATAGTCCAATGTGTATTTGGAAGACATCTTCACTTGATTGGGCTTGCTGATAGCCCCATGTGTAGTCTTAGGAGACATCTTCACTTGATTGGGCTTGCTAATAGTCCCATGTGTAGATGAGATGAGATGAGGAGGACTCCTCTTCACATTTTGTGTGAATGTGTGGCCCTTTCATGGCTTAGGTGTGATCTCTTGGGGATGTATTTTCCTGTTCCGGAGGATCTTGCTACTGACCCATTGAGGAAAATACTGTCGTTTGTTTTAAAGACAGGACTTCTGGGATGATTTGATTGGGGGGGTGCACAATAGACCATTGTTGATTGCGGTGCTTGGGCTGGGTAGGCTCCTCCCTTTCCTACTACTACTGGTTGTAAAATTTTCATATTCATGATGAATAAGATTGTTGTCAAAATTTATAAAATCTTCAGTTAAAATTTGATGATGATAGTTCTCAGGAAGACCACTCAGTTCTCCTTCCTCAGTGATAGTTCTATCCAATTATGCCAAAATCGGCATTGGTTTCCAATGGAGATTTCATAGTTGACTCCTTGTGCCTTTACTTTATAAGGAACACAGCTTTTTAAAACATTCCTGAATAGTTAATTGTGAAACTTCTTGTCATGCAACATAAATCCATCTCACTGCATCCAGAATAGTAAATGATCAACAACAAGAATTCTTGGTCTAATGCCAGTTTATTTTTCTTTTACTGCATCTCATCGCGTTTCCGAGAAAAAAGGGTGGTACGGGTGCTCAAAATCACCCGGTATACAGTGAAACCTCTCTATATTGGACACATTTGGTTCCTTCAAATGTGTTCAACTTACAGAGGTGTCCAACATTTCATAAAATCAAAATTTTTTCTAAACATACTAAACACTAAATTTTCAATCCTTCCTCAGTGAAATCTATAAGGAACTCAGTTTTTTTTAAAACATTTCTGAATAGTTAATTTGAAACTTTTTGTCATGCAACATAAATTATCTCATGCATTAGAATAGTAAATGATCAACAACTTGCTTCTTTTGGTCTAATGTCAGTTTAATTTTATTTTACTGCTTTTTAACATCTCTAAGGAAAGTTTAATTACAGCAACAGAAGAAACAGCAGTCAATCATTTCTCAAAGAAAAAAAATTTCTTTTACTGCATTTTAACATCTCTAAGGAAAGCTTAATCATAGCAACAGAAGAAACAGCACACAATTCTCAAAGAAAAAGTAAAATATAAACCAAATCAAAATAGCCAATTATAGTCCAAATATTTTTAATTTTATTGCAATAAAATATTCTGGCTATAATTTGGCTAGTTTTGGTTTGATTTTTCTCTATGCTCAGTATTTGTATTTTTAATAATAAATAAACCATGGATTTATGTCATCAGCAACCATCTCAAGGTATGACTAATCAATGTTATAAGTTTCTCTTTCACAAATTCCATTGGTTAATCTTCTAAACCTAAATAAAATTTAAGATTTTTATTGCAATCAATAATTAAAAAGTATCCATCTTATTAGAAACAGTTGTTTAAGATACAAGATATAGAGGTGTCCCAGATATAGAGGTTTGGACATATAGTAAAATCTAGGCTTTTGTCCTGTTCCAGGAAAAGTTGTTCAACATAAAGAGGTGTCCAACTTGACAGGTTTTACTGTATTATTATTATAGACTCAGTTAATACAATAAAAATTCTTACATAATTGTTAAATTTACTAATAGTTAATATAATAAAGTTATAAATAATGAAAATTTATTGATGTACATTGTAATATTCATGTTTTTATTCATTTCTTAAAATCAATTCCATACTGCAATATCTATATATATTCATTTTACTAAGAAAATATGCACATTACTTTTGAAGAGGGGATTCTAGAGTCAATAGACTGTCTCCTATATATACATTATTAATAATAGAAGGAGATAGTTAGCTATTTTTTTATATAAAAAAACAGCTAACTATTTGTTTGATTTTTGATGTTTTTAATGATAAAATTTATTTAAAAGTATTTATTATAAAATAATTATGTAAATATTTTAATTATAGTTTATATGCATTATTACTTATTTATAATGGCAAGATTTATTTTATCTATTATTAGCCATTCTATTCAAAGCATTTGTATATTTTTTTTTTTTCCATTTATATAAAATACTGTATATACTCGTGTATAGACTGAGAAATATTTTCTAAAAATTTTTTTGAAGGAAGGGGTTGGCTTATACACAGGCAATCAAAAAAATTTTTGCAAGATCATAAGATTTACCAACTCAGTAAATCTTTTGATCTTGCAAATTCCCATCACGTGATCCCCGTATTTATTTTTAACAATGATCCTCTTACTGATTCTTTTAATGTTTTTTGTTAGAAAAATGTGGGTATGTATGACTATACATAAATATAATTGAAAATATATAAAACTGTTATGTTATATCTTCTTTGCATTAATAGCACGTTCTATGATAGAGGAAAGTGGATATGCCATATTTATTTCTAAAATGCCTATTTCTTCTTGTTTATATTTATTAAAAATATACAGATGTATGCAAATGTTCATATTTAAATAAATTCAAAAACATTAATTTACTGAGTGTTTCACAAATAAGATTGGGAATGTATATATTTTTTTAATAAGTAAATATAGCTGTTATTAATGCATGTATTATCAGTTAATATATTAGATGGAAATATTGTATAGCAAACTCTGATGTTTTTGATTGACAATTTATGTACTTTCAGATAATTCTGATCATTTAAAAAGATACAGAATGATTATTTTAGCTGATTTCAGATATCAGATTTTCTCTTCTGATGATTTCATGTATGCTGATTAGTTTTCCATTTCCATAAGTTACTGAAAAATTTCAATTGTATGCTTTGATTTTGAATTTTATCATTTGAACTTTATTTTAAATACTTTTATTGAAATTCGAGATTGATGAAAAATTTTAATATTTCTTTGATATTTTCTGCCAAACAAGTATTTTAATAAAATCATATTATAGGGAAATAAAACTGGATGTGATACCACACAATTGCTTTGTATCCATTTGCAACAATTTGTGTTACTCCATCCAGCTTTTTCTTCCTGTTACATCAAATGTTTCAATAGTGTAAATCTAACATGGGGAGGCCACAACCTCTGTCCCACCAATTTCGATTGGCTTTAACATACAGGTTGGGGGGGCCTTGGAAAAGTAACTCATGTAAAAGGGTTTAGGTGGTCATTAAGCCAGACCAGTTTTAGATATAAGGGAATCCATAGACTGCTAAAAAATAAGCAAATTTTATTAATATATATATATGAGGTTAACAAACTAATAGTTTTCGAGAAATTGAGGAATTAGTGATTTAAGCATGCTGCTTATACACTATATGGAAAAAAGTGACAGGACACGACACTATAACAATATAAACACACATTTATTATCATCAATAGGAGGTGGGGCCTCCTTTGGCTGCAATCACAGCTCCCACCCTTTGGGGCATGCTTTCCACTAAAGTAGCCACTGTGGCATGAGGAATCACCTTCCAAATGGTCGAGAGATACTGCCATAGTGCAGGTTTGCTTGTGGGGAGAGGGGCATGGGCCCTCAGCTGACGGGCCAATTCGTCCCACAGATGTTCTATAGGGTTAAGGTCAGGGCTCTGCGCTGGCCACTCCAAGTGTTTCACATTGTTGTTTGCATACCAAGCAAGTGTCCTTCGTGCAACATGTGGTCTTGCGTTATCGTCTTGGTACCAGCAATCATCCATACCATATGTTGTCCACAGGATTGGAAGGACATGATTGTCCAGAATATCACAGTAGCCATCGGCATTCATCGTTCCATCAATCTTCACCAGTGGACCAACACTGTACCAGGAGAAACAGCCCCACACCATCAAACCTCCTCCTCCAAACTTCACAGTTGGAACGACACATTCGGGTAAGAGGCGTTCTCATGGTAGACGCCATATCCAGACACGTCCATCCGAGTGGAAAAGGGTAAATCTTGACTCGTCGCTCCAAAGGACATGTTTCCAGTCGTCAGGGGTCCAATGACGGTGCTCTTTGGCCCATCAGAGGCGCGCTGTCCGGTTTGTTTTCCTTATCATGGGCTTATGGGCCGCTGAACGTCCATGGTAACCTAATCTATGGGCCTCGATACGGAGAGTCTTGGTCAAAACAGTCACCCCTGTGGCTTGTCTGAACTCTCTGGCAATGTTTCCCATGGATGTTCGACGGTTATGTCGAATCTCCCTTCCGAGTGCCTGGTGGTCCCTGCTGGTGAGAGCTGTAGGCTGTCCAGGGGCCCTAGTCTCGAGTTTTACGTGTTGCAACTCACAACGTCTGCTCTAACTCGTACACATTTTAACAACACGGTAATTTGGTAGTCTCGAATTCAATATGCTGCACATACATGTTTAGCGAGAGGAAGTTTGTAATACGATGTCACCACACATACCAATGCGAATGATGGGAAATTTTTAGTTGTGATCTGTGTTCGCGGATATAACTCAATAGCCAATCACATATCAACAAATACACATGGAAAAATCAAAACTTACATTTTACTAACTCTGTCACACGTGTTATTTTCTGAATTGTCTATTCTACATTTAACTTAAATAAATAAAATGGATAAACCTAATAAAAAAAATTACTATAAATGCTAGTATTATTTTTAATTTTAATTAAATTAAAATTAACACACTGAATAAATAGGTATTCCATATAACTGGGAATTCTAACTCAACTTTTATACTGTAGTCATCATTGAGGCAGATAGAGTAAAATAAGTACTGTATAGACTAAATAGCTTACTAAATGGTTTATAAAAAAAAAAGTAAATAAAATTAAACTTACTCTTGTTTGCATACTAAGTGCAGATCGACGAGATGGTTTTGTCAGAAGTGGACGTAGATCATCTATAACAGAGCTGTCCAAAAGGTGGCTCGTAGGCCGCATGCGGCCCGCGAAGCTATTTTGTGCGGCCCGCGAGGCTTTCACGATTTGTGATATAATATTGCTTTTTAATTTTTTTTTCAGTTTTATTTATTACTTTTTTCAGAGATCAATGAAAAGAATCCTAAAATTGAATTATATTAACTTAATTAATTAATTATTCTTAATTATTAGTAATTATTTAACGATCAACAAGCTATCAATGACATCACATTTTTATAAGACTTTCAATCACATCAACAAGTTTGGTTTTAGCTATTTCAGTTTAAACTTTTGAATTGTGACTGTATTTTAGTTATTTTTGGTTTCTAACACACAACATTTCAGTGATGTGTGACTGTTGTTGTGAGATTCTGTTTTAATTTTATTTTTATTTTACCAAAAGTTCGTTGTATTTATGAAATGAGTGAGGAAAAACATAAAATAGAAAATGAAAATCGAGTATATTAGTAGGTGGGAAAATGACTTTTTCATAACAAATCACATGGGTAAAGCTGCTTTGTTTAACGAATGTACTAACTTTTGTGATTTTGGTCGGAAAGTAATATCAATGTTTGGTAGTAACTTATTTGTGTGAAAGTGATTTTCTAACATGAAAATAGTTAAGAATCTATTCAGAACCTGCCTTGAGAAAGTGCATTTTCTAACATGAAGATAGTTAAGAATCGATTCAGAACCTGCCTTAAAGATTCTTCTTTTACATATTCTGCGAATAACTACAACAGGAATAGATGTAAATATCCATTCCTTGTAAATGCTGCTGCCTGTCCTCATCACATTAAATAGGTACATACATACTATTTTTATATTTTTTAACAGTTTATATTTTATAACTTTTTGTTAACATGTTTATTGGATGCAATCTGGTAAATATAAGGTTTGTTAATCTGGAAATAAAATTGGTTTCCAAAAAGCGTTATATTTATGTGTTCTGTTTGTTGAGACAATAGCGCAGGGGTGGGCAACATTTTTTTTTGTAGGGGGTCGTATAGAAAAATTTATGGTGGGCCACGGGCCAAAACA
This sequence comes from Olivierus martensii, assembly GCA_000484575.1. Lineage (NCBI taxonomy): Eukaryota > Metazoa > Arthropoda > Arachnida > Scorpiones > Buthidae > Olivierus > Olivierus martensii. The sequence goes on along the minus strand of AYEL01065281.1, from coordinate 28,967 downwards.
AAAACAATTGATAAAAATAGTATTTAACTAAAAAAGAGAAGGCACAGATATGTAAGTATACATAGAGTTGGTATTAGATATAATAAAATAATGTGGCCCGTGGGCCGGAGGTAGCCCACCCCTACAATAGCGTATCAAGTACCAAAGCCCCTCCCCCTTTTATGTAAATATGGCCCTCCATATCTCTAGTAAGCACAGCTATGGCAACGTATTCATTATAATTGGACAGCCCTGATCTATGAGATCTTTCGCTACAGTCTTTCAAAAGCCTAAACAATCGACAAAAATGGTCCTCGGGAATATCAAAAGCATCCACTCTTGTTCGAATTATTCTCTGTCGTCTTAGAGAACGTCTTTCTTCAATTTCTAAACCTTCAATAACCGTAAGAGTAAAGCATTCGTCCGCCATTATAGCTGAAAATTTCAGACGTGTAGGGATTTCGCCGACCCTGGAAGACGTGTTGATAACATGTATGGTGAAATGGTAACACGCACAAAAATTTACGTGTTGAAGTTCAAGACTACCGTTTCCTTCTCGCTACATGTGTTTGTACCACGTGATCTCCTCAACAGGTATCGTGTAACAACACAACAAACTCGAGACTAGGGCCCAAGGTCGGGATTTGTTCTGGCAGTCTCCCTCAGTCTTGACTGAGGGAGACTGCCAGAACAGACTCGGTTGACTTTGAGCAGTTATGGAGACGGGATATCCCTTTAATTGACACATTGGCAAGATATAACTAGACGATCACACCTTTCTCAAAAGACAACTGTTTCCTTGGTGGCATCTTGGAAAAAAGCAAATCCAGTCTACTGGACAGAGTATTTATCGGATAAAACTTTCACATGATGCTTCTTTATGTAAATATTTGCAACTGTTTCATCTGCATAGTCCACATTTGCCCTTTTCGAGGGGTGTCCCGTCACTTTCTTCCATATAATGTATATTGATACCTAAAAAATTGCAACCCATTTCAACCAAAGCAGCGCTTGATACTATAATGGAATTTTAATAATTTGTATTAAATTTTAACTGATATTAACATCATATTGGAATCAGCAAATTTATTAAAGCCATCTATTGGAAAAATAATGGATTTCTTTTTACTAGACCTGATATTAAAAATAAAATACTAAAATAATATAAATGTTATACCATAGAGCTGTATAACATTTATTTATTTGAACATAACATACAAACTAGCATTTTAAAGTTTAAAATACAAAAATAATAAATATTAGATAATTTCTGTATTTTAAACTTTAGAATGCCAATTTGTATGCTATGTTTGAATAATCCAATGTTCTTAATTTGTTTGATTTTGTACTATATGAATTTAAGAGGATCTAATAGAATTGAAAATGTTTCTTGTGTATTAACTGGCTCTATAAATTTTGATAATTAAAGTTCTTGTTTCCCTACCTAAGATGCTTATGATTCTGTTGTAGGTGAAAGGTAGATGGAATTTCTGATAGACATCATGATTAACATTAAAAGAGGAAGAATATCAGATTGAAGTTTTTAGAAAAGAGATTTATATTCCATTCTTAATATTTAGGTGGTTCCTTAACTTGCTCTATTGAATAACCTTTTCCATATTTTTTTAAATTTTGTGAATACACATATTAGTATTAGCTTGGCAAAGATAAAGAATTAAACTAGATTATGTAAAGCTAATAAGGATACAATAGAGATAATATAAATAATTATGAGTGAAAGAAAATAACCGTAATACATGACAAATAAATCCTTGATACTATAATGGAATTTTAATAATTTGTATTAAATTTTAACTGATATTAACATCATCTTAGAATCAGCATTTGCTGATTCCAAGATGATGTTAATATCAGTATTAATATATATCAGTATTAATATTATTAATATAAATTAATAATTAAATTATATGGAGGTTATACACAAAAATATGCAAGAATGATGCAATAGATAGAATAAGGATAACATAGGATAGAGAAGGTGTAAACAGATGAAATTCTCCAAACTGATCATTAGATGTCATAATTTATTGGAGCAAAAAACTATAAAGTGAATATTCTAATTAACAGGCATAGCAGTACTCTAAACAAAGTAAGTAGTTATTGACTCTTATTGCAGGAGTCATTATGGCTAAAATTCAGCTTGCTATAACTTTGATCCTAATAAACAAATAAGTCTATGTCAAATAAATCCTTGATAATATAACAGAATTTTAATAATTTGAAATAAATTTTAACTAATATCAATGTCATTTTGGAATCAACAAATAAACTAATAATTAAATTATGAGTAATGCCATCTATGATTTAATATTGAAATAGAATTTATAAATAATTTATCTGAAGAAGAAATCTCTCTCTGCTGAAATTGAACTGGAGATCTTCAGGCTAATGTCCTGATGTCCTAATTGTTAGATTTCCAAGGCTAGTTGACAGATTGATTCTTCAGACATTAATATAATGAATTTTAGAATCATAAACATCAGACTTACTGAGAGAAATATTCCTGATAGGTCTTGCCATCAAGCCACAGGTCCATATTGGAACTAGCTGGACAATATTTGACTGGTACAGTCATAATTTTAAAATAATTTATATGCAGAAAACTGGCACATTTTCTTCAGATAAATTATTTATAAATTCTATTTCAATTATTATGTCATAGATGGTGCCACTCATAATTTAATTATTAGTTTATTTGCTGATTCTGATATGTACTAATATTAATAAAAATTTATTTCAAATTATTAAAATTCTATTAAAGTATCAAAGATTTATTTGGTATATATATTAGGCTTATTTAATTATTATCCTTGAAGATTTACTTTGGTCCTAAATTAAATATTAATCTGACAATTACATTCAAGAAAAGTATTTGATAGGACACCAATTGCCAAATTTGAAACTTCAAATTCAACTAATAAAAGAACTAGTACAGTTAAACAACAAATTAAAAATTGCAAAAATCAGCAAAAAAGGGTTTTTTCTTCTCTTTCTACACAGACATCTTTATAGATAGCATTATTCAGTTGATATTGATGAAAGTCAGATTATTTGAAGTCACTTGAAAATTTCAGCAAAATTGGGTTAAAATGAAGGAAATGGGAATCCCTTTTTCATAAACACTCTATATATTGCATTGTTTAATCATTTTTGACAAAATTTGGAATATAGACATATCCTAGCTAAATTAAAGTCATTGAAAATTTTTGCCTAATTGGGATAAAATTGAAAAGTGTATAGAAGTGGATGATGATTCTCTTCTAGAATTGTTGTTCAGTTGATTTCAAATAAATCTGGAATATGTTGTTTAAGGCTTTCTGAAAAATGCAGCCCAATAAAGCCAAAATGATGGAAGTAGGAAGTGTTTTCATGAACTCTTCTACAGGTCATATCATTCAATTGATTTCAACTAAATTTGATATGTTTATTATTTTATTAAATACTTCCTAAAAATTTCAGTTCAATTAACTTAAAAATAAAAAGGGTATTTAATGATGTATTAACATATTGTTAGAATGTGTTTCTCAGAAAAAATTATTTTCATCTAAGAACTAAATGATATTCAATCAAAAACATATAATATGTAAAAAATAAGCCAAGTACAGTATTAAGAAATTAAAATACTTGTTAAAATTTAGATGTGGCTACTTTGCTGATGATTTAAGAAAATAAAACACAGATGATGGTAGTATTAGTACAGTGGATTCTGCTTAATTGGGCCACCAGCAGAGTTGCCACTTGGGCAGATTTTCATGCCCAATTAGGCTAATTTTGAAAACTGGCTGCAGGAAATTTTGAGTGATTTTGGGTTGTGGTTTTTTGGCTACTTTTAAGGACTTGTGCTGTTTTCTGAGCTATATATCAAACTAGTACAAGCAAAACACAAGGTCCCTCTGTGGGTAAGGGGTTAGAAAATGCCCACCATCCGATCTCATGTGGAGTAAATGGCTCCTAAAGAGGTCAACTCACGTTGGTGGTTCCGATGTCTGTTGCTGGGGGCTTGTCTATGGACTCCTATATGGAATTGGGACTGTTTTGGAGGTGCCCACATCCATCACTGGGATTCTGCCTGCGGTGAGACTACATTGATCTGGATCGCCCAGCGAGCTTGCTTGTCTCGTCCTCAAATTTGATTTTTGTGCATATTGTCTTCAGAGGACATGTTCTCACATAATCCCCATAGGGAAGGATAGTATAAAAAAAAGATACGAAGTTTCCACGGTAGCTGATATTAGAACACATGGTTAATAAAAATTTGGTTTGAATTTTTTAATTTGTATAGTGCTTATAGGATATGTAGGATATAACCACTATATAAACTAAAAAACATGACGTTTTCATTAAATAAAATTGCTGTGGGTATAATGGGATGATAATATATGATATGGAAATTTAAATAGAAATTAAAGAAAATTTACCTCACAATTATCATTTTTTATATTTTAATAATTATATAATTTGAGGTCCTTTGTGTTCAGTACAGTGACTATATTCTACACAGGAGAGCCGTGGCTTGAAAAATTAAGAACCACACCTATAAGAACTATAAATTTTGGGCCATTTTTGGGCTAGATTTTGTGATTGGTTGTGCTGTAAAGATGTTTAACATCTGGCAACATTGTCCATCAGTTAATTGGGGCAGCCGCGTAATTGGGCCAAATCTCAGAACGGAAATCAAACTAATAAACTAATACATAATTTAAATGTTTAATTGGAGCAACTTTTCGCGTAATTGGGACAGTAGCAGAAAAGAAATTTTCAATTTTTGATATATTTTAGGAATTTTTCGAAAGTATGGCAACACTATGTACACTAATACTTGTTGTGTGCTTTCGTAAAAGCATCCTTATATAAAAATTATAACATTTTATTGTACCAGTAATTTTTCAGGTTAAATCTTTCTACAAGACAATACAGACAATGGAGTGGGTCGCTTCTTTGTCCTGTTACTACACATCGTCGACACACTGTCATCAAACTAATATAAACATCCATTCTTTAATAAAAAATTATAAGTATATATCGTCGTTGATAAATAATACATAACAATACTGTATTCAGCAACACTAGCGTAATGAGAATCAATTATCTATCGTCGTGAGTCTGGCAAGTGTGCATCTACTTAAGAGTCTACCATTACTGTACTTAGCGGTGAGTCTGGCAAGTGTGCATCTACTTAAGAGTCTACTGTTACTGTACCTAGTGGTATTCATTTACAGTGTTGATTTTATTTAAAATTTTTAAATCTTTACCAAGATGTCAAAAAAGGATCTTACACTTTATAAAATTGCTTGCTGGATAAAATTAAAAACCAGCCATTTAATACAAGCCATTGTAGACTCGCTGAAATAAAACAAAATCTACCATAGAGCGTCTCCTACAACAAGAAAATCAACTGTGTGAGGAGTGAATTACAGAAAGAAATTCTGGGAACATCCAAAAGAAAGCGTGATGGAAAAGAGAAAGAAATTCCAGGAACATCCAAAAGAAAACGTGATGGAAAGGATCTATTCACAAGAAAATCAACTACGTGAGAAGTGGGCATTACAGAAAGAAATTCTAACAAGAAAATCAACTGTGTGAGGAGTGGGCATTACAGAAAGAAATTCCAGAAGATCAAAGCAACTGTGCAAGAAGTGGGCATAACAGAAAGAAATTCCAGGAACTGTCCATAAGAAAGCGTGATGGAAAGGATCCAGAAGTCAAAGAAGCATTAGATCAATGGTTACGTTCAGCAGACTCAACTGTTCTAAGTGAGCAGATGAATTGTAACGGTAGCGGTTGGTATATCTGCTGAACGGCAAATAGTAACGGGGCGTGATTATTGAAAGAAAATCACTGAAGAAAACAAAACCAGTTATAAACACCATTAAGTACGTATTCTTTATATATTATCATTTGTTCCTTTCGATTAATAACATCTATGGGCGCAAGCCATCTTGAGACAACTCAACATGTTGGATAATAGTGTAAATGAATCCGCTACCAAACGTGACGTCACTCACTCAACAAGTTGGATAGTAGTGCTACCATGAAAACGCGTTCAGCAGAAAATCTCTCAACTGTTCCACAACAGTTGAGTCTGCTGAACGCAGCCAATGGTTTACTATAGTTAGCGGGTGGGGCATGAATATCAGCGATCCAATGTTGAAAACGAAGTCAGAGGAGATCAGTAAAAAGCTAATAATTAGGTACCTATTTTAATAAAGCATTAAAATAGATACCTAATTATTATTTTTTACCTACTTATTTATTTACCTACGAATTACATAATTTATTTTAGAATTTATTATTACTTCATTTAATTGGGACAGCTGCTTAATTGGGTCAAAATGGCTTAGTCCCAATGTGTTCCAATTAAGTGGAATCCACTGTATTAGTTGTAATAGTAGTAGGAAAGTGGGACTTTAATCAGCCATAGCATTGCAATCAATTAATTGGCTTTAACATACAGATTGGGGGCCATCGAAAAGTAACTCGTGTAAAAGCGTTTTAGGTCACTACACCTTTGTTTTTAAAAAAATTGAGGTCAAATGTCATGACGCTGGATTGTTTTAGACATAGGGGAATTGATAGATTGCTAAAAAACAAGCAAATTTTAATAATATATATATGAGGCTCACAAACTAATAGTTTTCAAGGAATTAGTGATTTAATTGCACTGCTTATATACTTAAAAAATTGCAGCCATTTCAACCAAAGTGGTGGCATAGTGGTTAAGGAGCTTGCATGAACTTGCAAGTTTGAGTCTCTCTTACGTTTTTTTTTTTTTTTCAAGTGAATAAATTAAAATATTATTAACAATAAAACTTCAGGTAAAATCAAACGTTTTTGTCATATTTACATTTGACAAAATCACTCTTCAATTATTGTTTGCTCTCTTTTTCGTTTTATCTCTCTCGCTCTCACTCTCTAATTGTCATAATTCACTGTGCATCGGGTGATATGTAATATATCCTTTTGCACTCAAAGCCTCTTTACATGTGGGATAGTAGGAACTCATCAAATTACTACTATCCCATATGTAGAGAGACTTTGAGTGCAAAGAGATATATTACATATCACCTAATACACAGTGAATTACGACAATTAGAGAGTGAGAGTGAGTGAGGTAAAGTGAGAAAGAGATCGAACAATAATTGAAGACTGATTTTGTCAAAATTTAAAGTATGACAAAAAAAAATTTGATTTTACATGAAGTTTTATTGTTAGTAATATTTTAATTTATTCACTTGAAAAAAAGGCACATAAGGGAGACTCGAACTCTCGCCTTAACTCCTACACCACTGTTTTGGTTGAAATGGCTGCAATTTTTTAGGTATATAAGCAGCGCACTTAAATCACTAATTCCTTGATTTCTTGAAAACTATTATGAACCTCATATATATTAATAAAATTTGCTTGTTTTTTAGTAATCTATCAATTCCCCTATGTCTAAAACTGATCAGCTGTCATGACATTTGACTTCGATTTTTTATTTTTTTTTTAAACAAAGGCATAGTGTGACCTAAACCCTTTTACAAAAGTTACTTTTTGATGGCCCCAACCTGTATGTTAAAGCTGATCAAAATCAGTGGGACAGAGGTTGTGGCCCCATTGTTAGTCCTGGAAAGGGTCATAAATTTGCACAAAATGTGAAGAGGAATTTCATCTCTTGACAATATCTACAAGTCAAAAAGAATCAGCAATCTCAATTAAGTGACGATATCTCCTGATATGACAGTGCCTTGTAACAATCCTAGCTTGATTTTTATGCAATGCAAGAAGTCTTTAGTTCTCTGTAAAGAAAGATCTAAAATAAAGCCTTTGTATTAGTCCAGGAGTATTCTTCCAATAGTAGAAGGGCTGGCTGGCAACCAATTCCTGACAACCTGCCCAATTGTATCAGATCTGATGCCTAGGACAAGCTCAGGTCCAGTAAAGTGACAAGAAGCCCTTCATTGGTCAATCCATCTGCAACCTCATTGCTATCAATCCCTTGTACCTTGGTAGCCAATTCTACAATAAGATGATGACATTCCCATACAAGCTTTGAAGTAAAGCAGGAGCTATCAAATGCATTTAAAGCAGCTTGTATGTCTGATAGGATATAAATATGTTTATTAACATATCCCCCTGTCAAGATTGATTTTAACACATGCAAAAATAGCATAGATTTCTGCCTGAAAGACAGTGACAAAATGTTCAAGGGAATAAGAATATGACATCTTCATTCCCTTGCAATAAATTCTTGACCCTACATCAATAAGAGTTTTGGAATTGGATTTAGGTGCAGTATCAAGGGTGATCAGACCAGCCCACCTTTGATATTTCACCCAAATCAATCCCACTCTGTTGGGAAAAACATTAATGAAGGGTCTGAAGAATAAATCTGAGCACCATGTAATCCTTAACCATCCCAAAAATATGACTGTGTATCTTGTTCCATTCAAAAAAATGAATGCTCTAATTTGTAGATCCAAAAAATCCTCTCCTACAGCAATGAAATCTATAATCCTCCATGGCACTAGGGACTTTGAGAGCAGTAGTAGAAGCAATCTTCATAGCTCCTGTGATGCTCAGACAAACCATCCTTTGAATCTTTTCAAGTTCAAACATGCAAGTTTTTAGTGAAATTCTTTGCCATCAAATAATGGCAGCATAAATAATAATGGGTCTCACAACTATAATGTATATTCAGTACAACCACTCTGGTTTGAATTCCCATGTCTTATCCAAAATATCTCTACAAGCCTTCATGACCATGAAATCTCTATATGGTTTTCGAGTCGATCCTTTTCTAGCATAACTCAAGTTATTTGACTTTAATGGAAAACTGCAATCTTTTGTTGAAGAGTGTAATTCAAAAAATCCTATCAATTGTCTTTTTTGTGTAAAAGATATAATTACTGTCTTTGTTGGATTAACAGTTACTCTAACTTTATCACACAGTTTAGAAATTGTATTGAAAGCTGTCTGAAGTTCATGCTCTATACATACACTTCTCGAGTCACAACTTAATTCATAGTTAATTCATAGTTAGTTTGTAACTTGGGTACTATTGTTTGTGGCCCCCAAAATTACTAAAATAACTGTATACATTGTATTTTGTAATATCTTTCATATTTGTACCCATTAAAAATTCTGTATTTCACTAATTTGAATAAATGTTACAATTATAAAGCAAAAATTTTTTTGGTATTTTTTTTTAGTATATTCTACCATCTTGAAATACTGCCATAATATATTAATTGACTGTGTAGTTTTGTAATATATTGATTACCATAGCATTTTGCTATCATTATGTTCAAAAATTCTTGGATGGGTTTTTAAAATTTTCTGAAATTTGAAAATGAAATATCATATTCGTAAATACAAATGTTCATAATTTGAGTATTGTCTGAAGTTTGATGTATGGGAATCATTTTTTTTTTTGTGTCTGGTTTTTGTAGTTTTAAGTTCATTAAGCTTATTACAACAATGTGTATTGTAATAATAAATATTGATAGTGGACAATCTGTAAATTTAGAACATTACAATTTCCAACTGCTTTGACATAAAATCTCAGGATTCAAACCAAACTACATCATAAGTTGAGGACTACCTGCACTGAATTTCTGAATAAAGAAATTTACTGTACTTGATAGTTATAGGCTATTTAATTGAACTAACCAAAGGAAAATTTTTATAGAAATATTCAAATTAAAAATATTTTTTAAATTTGAATACTTTTTGCTTTGTGACTAGAATTACATACTTCTAAAGTTAATAATAAAAAAATTACATTTAACTTACTATTTTATTTCTAATACTTAATATGAATGTGTCACATTGAAAAGCACTTCCATTTTCTGTCTGACATGATGCCATGATTTATTTGATAAATATTCATTATCATAATAACTTCTATTCTTTTAATTAAGCTCATATGTTTTTTAATATAATTTGGCAATAATCTTTATTCTGCTCCTACTGAAAATATACATGTAGTCCTTGACTTATGAGATTGTAAGTCAAGTAATCAGAAGTTGGAAATGTACTAAATTTATGGATCTCTCATTACCAATATTTATAATGACATTATACATTATTGTGATAAACTTAACAAATGCAAAATTTCTGGAATCAGACAAAAAAGAATGCTGTTGGTACATCAGTTTTCATGTGGATTGCATTAACTAATCACAGAATTTAACCCTTATAATCACTATCATTAGTATGAGTATGAGTGGTCATAAGTTGAAGACAATCTACATATGTTTCTATATAAATGTAGATTGACAGCAAATTTATATATTCCCAGTTGAGCTAAGATTTTATATATTGATTGAATGTGGTTTAGTAGATTTTTTTAAATCTTGTTTTCTTTAATAGTCATCTAATTTTAAGATCATTTAACTAAATGGATTGTTACAAAAGTTAATTTTTATGAAAAAAAAAAAAAAAATGCATTTAAACTCAAATATTGAATGTTTATCACCATTAAATAGTTTTTTAAATTAATTAATAATTTTTCATTTAGTTTATATGTTTAACTATATTCAGTGGATTCTCATTATTTTCAGTAGTTATATCTTCTGTAAATTCTTTGTGAATACTGAATCATTGTGTCTATGGGAAATACAGAGTTAGGTTCCTGTGAACCTTTCTTCCCAACATTTTCATCCTTGCTTTATGTGTGTTTTTCTGTTTAAAGACACCATATTTAATGTTTATAGTACTTATAAATAATTATGGTATATGCAGTATACAGTACTATATACACTATTATAATTACAGTAATTTTTATTTAATTTTTTAAAACACTAACTATGTAGTAAGTAAAACCTATTTATGATGGTTAGTTGTTTGATGTGGCAGCTGATACATTGTCTTCCAGAACTGTATTGAAAAACTGCATAGCATTGTCTGCATCACTTTTTGTCTCAAATCTTCTAAAATCTCAGTGTAAGAAGAAAATGAGAAGGAAGTTAGGTGCTTAAATTTGAGGCTGTGTTCAAGCACAGGGTCATATTCTTTTATGGGACCTGCGGACGATATGAGTAGGCTTTTGTCTTTTCTGTGGAGTGAGCAAGGATAGGTAATGAGACTTTTCTGGCAGAACAACACAGAGACTACATTTGGTAACAAATAACTTCCTCTATTAGAGAAAGAGAGGATTTACATTGGTAACAATATTTTCACTGCTCGGCTTGAATCTGCAAATAAGCGTGAAAGTGACATGAAAATCAATTTTGTGGTTACAAATAAATTTTTGCAAATAATCGAATATGTGAATATGGAATATGTGAATAATGAGAATTGACTGTAATAAAAGTGATTTTTAATAAATATTAGTTTAAAATAAATTCATTATATTGGATATAATCAATCTTTTACAAGAGTTTATAATTTATGAATTAACATTAATAATAAATAACTAATTTCAATAGGATTGTTTATCCAAAGAATGCCAAGTATGTGTGATTCTTCCCAGTCCAGCTCTCCTAGTTTAATAAATAAACTACGCCAGTTTAGATTCCAAAAAAAATCATTTTCTTCTCGTGTTGCTTCATCTTCCAACAATTCTAATTCCTCACAGAGTAGTGATTTGTTGTCATCACCAGTATCTTCACATAAAGAAAGTGGTATAAAATTATTTTATAATTTTATTAAATTATCTTAATATATAAGTTCATAGAAAAATGCCTGTTGTTAATTTGCTTTATCAAAGAAAGGAAACATTTATTATTTAAACAAATGTAATGTCTTATAAGCTTTTAGTACCATGAATTTTAATGTTCACTTCATTAAATTATTAACTATTATTATTTAATTTAATGTAATTTGTGTAATGTAACTTTTTTTTTTTTTAAGAAGTTGTTCCTGAAACACCAGAATCTGAAAGGCCTACAGATTCCTGTAATAATGTTAATGATACTGAAATGAAAAATGGATCTTGTGAAAGCCCAAAGTATATAGTTATGCTTTATTTAAAATTATAATGAAATTTTTGTTATTCATTATTAAATCATAAAAAATGTTTGATTTAATTAAAAATTGTATTATTTAACCTTTCATTATATTTTTATCTGCAATAAATGTATTATTTAATACTAACAGAAATGTCTATTATTGCTTGAATATTTGTGACTTGTAATTTTAATATACTTATGTATATATATATGTTATGCCGAATTTTAAACATTGCTCAATTTGTAAAACAGGCAAAAATTTGCCAAGTTTGTAAAATGTGCATGCCAATTGCCGATTTAACCAATGTAGCAATTTGTCTGCCTGATTTACAAACTCGGTAATTTTTTGCCTGTTTTACAAATTGAGCAATGTTTACAAATTCGGCATAGCATATATATATATAAGAAGGTAATGTATTCTGTTAATTTATGAATTTAAAAGAAAGGATTTGTCCACTTAACAGCTAAATACTTTGAAAAAAGTTATGTAATTCAACTTCACTTAATTCAAATTCAAATTTTTGTCCTGACTGCATTGAATTAATGAGGTTTTAGTGTAGTTGCTGAACTTTACATAAATCATGCAAGTAATTATCCATTTACTGCTTCATGATTTATGTAGCAGAACCAGCAAATTATAGCAGTAATAGATATTTAAATTATAGCAGTAATAGATATTTAAATTATAGCAGTAAATAGATATTTATTACTGTAAATAAATTGCAGCAATAAGTGGATATTTTCATTATTTCATCATTTTGACAAGCTTGATTCTACTTATTCAATATAATATAATTAATGTAATATAATATTAATTATATTTATTGCTTTATTTAAGCCTTTTTTCTTAATATTAAATAAAAAATAGATATTGATTTTTATTTGAATAATTTTCTGTAATGAAAATATTTTTGCTAAAAAGGTATTGTTTTTCTTTTATTGATTTTTCTTTTGCAGATCAGAAAAATCTGATGTTCAGTCAGTAATTACTGTTAGTTCTTCAACATCAAATACTGAATCTGTTTCCTTAACTACCTTATCAAATACTGAATCTGTTTCCTTAACTACCTCTCAAAAGAGACCAAAAAGCATAACATGCAGTGACAGTGATAATGAAAGTAAACGAAATGATACAATAAATAATTGGCCTAAAAAACGGAAATATTCTGACATTGATTCTGAACTGCTGACAGATAAGGAAAGAAGTCTGAGAATATTGATGGATACTTTCCCATATGCAGATATTATGGTATGTTATTATGTTTGATACAAGAAAATTATTATATTAGTTACAAAATATAAATTTTTATTTTTCAATAGGAAATGCAAGATATTCTTGTATCATGTCAGTGGGATATTGAAAAGGCAACAGCACGTATTCAACCAAAGGCAGAACAATCAGAATCTGTTGATAATACAAAAGCTAAATCTAATACACAAATAAACATTATAAATGATTCTGAAGATGAGAGTGATGATGGGTGGTTATCAAAAACAACTGTCATGAAAACATATGGTAGGAATTCTGTAGGAAAGAAAAATTATAATAATGCCAAACCAATTATATCTGATGAAAGTGATATAGAAAAGAAATCGGAAGATAGCAAAAACTCAGTAACACCAGAGAAGAATTGGTTGAATCAAAATTGTGAAACATTTGATGATTTGTTTCAATTAAAATCTGCTCCAGAAAATAAACAAGAAATTCTAAATAACATTACAAAAAAGAAAAAGAAAATCATTCCAATGAGAGAATCAAGCGAAGAAGAAGATAGTCCTCAAATTAGAACACCACTTAAAAAGCCCTTACATTTACAAAAGAAAAAAAAAATTAAAAAAATAAGAACTGATAGTGATGATGATGATATTGAAGATTATCAACAGGAAAATGTATATGATAGTGACAATAGTGATAATAATGATGATATACTTACTCCTGCCAGAGCATCTGTGTTGAATTTTTTTCAAGAAGCAACATCTGAAGAATTGATAAGTGTACCTGGATGCAGCAAAAAAAAAGTTGATATCATTCTGAGTCTTCGACCTTTCACTGGATGGGTAGATCTGGTAGGTAACTTATATAAAGTAAACTATACTTAATTGTTTTTTAAATAGTTTTATGTTATATTTGTACTCTTTTTAAGAAAAGGCAGTCTAACAAAAAAAGGAATTTTTGTAGTTTTTATGAAATGTATAATTTCTTTATTTAATTTACTAAAATTTAAAGGTGTATAAATTTGAAAGTAACAAGTACATAACTCCTGATTTACTTAATGGTGCAAGAACTTTAATAAATACCAGAGAAGTTGTGATAAAATTAATGCAGCGATGTCAGCGAATTTCTGAAGAATCTGGAAAAATCATTGAATATTTAATGGAAGGAAAAGGAGATCAAATAGAAGGTTATATTTCACAACAACCTTCATTATTAAACAATAGGTAAATATACATTCAATGCTTATTAGCATCTATTTTATGCAATTTCATATTTTTTTTATAATATTTTAGATTACATTTGGCACCATATCAACTTTTAGGATTGAACTGGTTAGTTTTAATGCACAAAAAACATATAAATGGCATATTAGCTGATGAAATGGGTTTGGGTAAGACCATTCAAGCTATTGCATTTTTAGCACATATTAAAGAAAAGGGAGAAGAAGGACCATTTTTGATTATTGTACCTTCATCCACAATAGGTAGTTTTATAAAATAAAATTTTACTTATTTGATCTAATTTTATTTATTATTTTTAAAAACTGCATTTTTGTAAAATCTACAAATTAAGAGTTTCTTTTTCAGATAATTGGCTAAGGGAATTGCGTTTATGGCTTCCATCTGCAAGTGTATTATGTTATCGAGGTCCTCAAGATGAAAGAAGACTTTTAAGGCATCAGATACTTAATGATGAAGTAGATGATTTTGATGTTTTAGTGACAACGTACGTAATTTAGAATATTTTATCAAAGTTACTCTAAAAAACTTTATTACTCATACAATTTTATAATATACATGCAGTTTTACGATTATAGTATTTTTTTAACTTATTTTATGAAGAAACAATATTTAAAATTAAAAAAAATATATTTAAATTTATATATTATAAAATAATTTATATTAAATATTTAAAAATTTAAAAAATTATATATTTTTTATATATATAAAAATACAGTAGAACTTCTCTTATCCATTGCCCATATTTTTTCTTCCTTCAATATTTTAGAAATATAAAGTTATTGTTAATTTATTATGTTTAATTGTAAAATAGAATATTCTTAGAATCATTGCTTTTTATGTTCACAAATTCCTAAAATATATACCATGGATATTCTCAAAAAAATTATTTTAATTGGAATTTCTTAATGCTTGTGCAAGTATTTCTTTGTCCCTTAATTTACCATAGCACATGTCAGCAATGAATCCCATCTTTTACAAGTTATTTGTAATTTCTCATCTTTTGGGAAAATTTTTTTGTGATATTGTTTATGTTTGTAATTATCTCTATCATATCAATAGTTGACATTGTGTTTCTACATTGCTGTTTTTACATTTTCAATTATTTTCTGGCTGTACATGTTCTCACATTACTATTTTTTCATTATTTTTCATTTAAAACTTAATACATGTGTTTTAATGCAATATTGTTTGATTTTTGTATTTTTGATAGTTGTCATCATTGTAATTATTTTATTGTTATATTTTTCCTGTTTTCTAAAAGATAATGTAGCCTTGTATGTAGATATGAAGAACAAAGAACAAAATTTACAGATTATTTCAAGACTGGAAGAATTACATATATGTAAATATATAAAAATAGAAGATTTGTAATTTTTGAAGAAAGATATGCTTATTTCACTATAAAAAAAAAAGAATTTAAAAAAAAACTATAAAACCAGATATTTAGTACTAATTAACAGTAAAAATAAATTTTATTAAATAAATGTTTAGTCATACTATAAGGTGTGATCAAAAAATACGGGGACTATCATTATACAAACTTTATTTTTAAACAGTACTTTATTTAAATAGGATCTCCTTCAAAATATACCCCTTCTGCACATATGCAACACACAAACTGATTTTTCCAGTCCTTGAAGGCAGCCACATAAGCTTCCGGCAGAAGTGAGTTGAGTGCCGTCTGCGAATTCACTTTAATTTTTTCTACAGTATCAAAACGTCTTCCTTTCAACACTTTCTTTATGCGTGGGAAGAGAAAGAAGTCAGCCGGTGAAAGATCTGGTGAATAAGGGGGTTGTGGAATGACTGGAAGGGAATTTTGGGCGAGCCATTCCTGAATGAGAAGTGCCGTATGTGTCGAGCATTATCGTGGTGGAGAAACCACGCACCACTTCGCCATAATTCAGGCCTTTTGTGTCTTACGTTTTCTCTTAAATGTTGTAAGACACCTCAGTAGAATACAGCATTCACAGTTTGGCCACGTGGTACAAATTCTTTGTGCACTACACCACGGTAGTCAAAAAAACAATCAGCATCACTTTGATGTTTGATCTGCTCATCCTTGCTTTTTTTGGACGAGGCTCTCCCTTTTTCACCCATTGGCTTGATTGTTGTTTTATCTCTACGTCATATCCGTAAATCCATGTCTCATCACCGGTAATAATAGATTTTAAAAAATTTTCATCTTCGGCACGCTGCAGAAGCTCCTTACAGATGTCTTTTCGTAGCATTTTTTGTTCTCAGGTAAGGACTCGTGGAACAAATTTTGAGGTTACTCTACTGTTAGCCCAATTCACTCATAATCACTTGAACGAGCCATATGATATCTTCAATTCTTCCGATAACTCTCTCAAGGTTATTCGACGATTTTCGTCCAACAACTAAATAATTTTCCGCTTTTATTCATCTGTAGTGGATGTCGACGGTCTTCCATGCCTGGGGTCATCCTCTAATGATGTTCTGCCTTCCTTAAAACGCTTATGCCACTCAAACACCTTTGATCGAGAGAGCAGTCTCTCCGAATGCCTGTTGCACCTAGACAGTGTTTCAGTTCCACTTTTTCCAAGTTTAATGCAAAATTTTATGCATATCCGTTTCTCTTTGAGCGCATCCATATTTAGAAATCGCAAATCGAAACAACACACTATCACTAATAAATTTTTAACACCTAAACAAAACATTTCGCAATTTGCCGTGTTTATAGCTGAGTCATGCAGGATGAGTCACCAAAGAGCTGAAACGTTTGCGATGTATTGCCTGCCCTCTATCAGAAAAGTCCCCGTATTTTTTGATCACACCTTGTATAACTATCTTCAACACTACACAATATGGACATTTGACATATTGGCATATGTTTTGGCATATGCTAAAGAGATCTTTGAGAAAGACCCAGCTTATGCAGCAGAATTATAGAAATAGCAACAAATAATGGTATTATCTCCATTATAAGAGAAAGATAAGGAATGTCTAAGATGAAAGTTAACTAAGAAAAGTACCATAACCTCAAGATGAGAAAAACTGGGTGCATATTTAAGAAGGGAGGAACCTCTATGTAGGAAAAGAATAGAAGAATGGATGAGAGAGCATAACATTATACTCACATAAGAAGACAAAACAAGAAGATAATACACTCAAACCTGTTTTTGTGCTGGGATAGGGACCACATAAAAGAAATCACATAAAAAAAATATCTTGAAACTTCGTAAGCAGCTATTTTTATAGCTGCTTACAAAGTTTCAAGATATTTTTTTTATGCGATATTTAAAAAAAAAAAAATTTTTTCAAGATTTTTTTTGATATATTTTTTAAAAATTTTTTGTTTCAAAAAATTTTTTTTTAAATGTGTTTGCAACACATTTAAAAAAAATTTTTTATGCGGTAAATAGGGACTGCATAAAAAAAGTCCCACACAAAATATGTAACTCAAAATCTCAAAAACCTCACGATGTAACTAGAAATTGGTTTTCCAAACAAGGAAAAAATTGAATTTACAACACCTGAACATTTGCCGGTCAAGAGGTATGTACGTTAATCACAGGACGGTTATCAACTACTGTTACTAGATGGTGCAATATGTATAAGTACAGTAATATCAGGTGGGCCATGTGTTGGATTCTTTTCAATTTGCATGTTATTTTGACAGCCTTCTGTTGTTTTCTTTTTAAATTACATTTTTAATTAATTTTTATTCATAATATGCATTTGATGGAATTTTTTTTATATGCTGCACAAAAAAAATCTCTCATAAAAAAACTGCACAAAAAAGGACCACATAAAAACAGGTTTGAGTGTGTTGCTAAAGAGGGATATGTGTACCTTGATGATTATGACTTTTATACAAGAGTCAGGCTCCATTAAATTGCAAACTGATCCTCTGAAAAATCTAATGCTTAAATTTGATAAACTAGTAAAAAAAATGGATTCCGCTCCAAAAAGGAGGGTCCCAAATCAGTATATCCGAGATTGTTTGCTTACATAAAAATTTATAAGTACCTGATAGCATAAGGCCTAGAGTTGAAAAATGCTGTTCCCCTTATTTGAATTAGAAAAAGCAGAATAGTGTGCAGAGAGATTAAAAGTTTATAGATACTCTGTAACCTCCCTTGAATACTTTATAGATAAAATATTTGAAGTAGGTCCACTCTTAAATGAGACTTTGATAATATATTTTGAATAGCTACTCCAGCATGTCTAACATTCTACAGATTTTTACTAGAAAATATCCCTGATGCAAGGTTAGTGCAGCCATACACAGATCTAGCAAACATAGTTTGTTATGACAAAAAATCCATTAATAATAATTAATTTTTTAAAAATAAATGCGAAAATTCCATCAATTTTGGTTCTGTAGTTGTCCAGAGATGGCATTTGGACTAGAAAAAGAACAAGATTGTGAAAATGATGGGAGTTGAGATTGAACGCGGATGATTGAATGTAAACAATTATCAGTTGATTCAACAATTATGAATTATTGTAAGTAATAATTCTTAATTATTTATTAATTTTGGATAAATAAGGAACATGTATTTCATAATTTTAAATTCTCAACTGATGTACTAAAAGAATTTCGAGCTTCAATAAATTTGATTAATTAATTATTATGCATCAGAAATCAATTTTATATGATCTGTATGGTTAACATCATTCCAGATATGAAAATAATTTTATTAATAATTTGATGGACCATATGTATCAATCTGTTATAAGGTTTTTTCATAATTGCTTTCTTGAAATGTCATATATGTTATTCCATTGGGAAAGTATTAAGTTAGCCAAAATAAATAAGATTTTGAAAAAATGCATATTTTTTATAATATTATACTGTTAAAAGAATGAATGCAAATAATAAAGAAATATAGGGTAAATAATATGCAAGATTGAATTTATTAAAAAATTAGTGAAATTAATAAAATTAATAAATCACTTATTTATTAAGAATTCTAATTAACTGTTTAATATTCAATTGAAAATTTGTTGTACTCAATGTTATTTTTAAGAAATAAAACTTGTGCATATTGTATTAGTTGTGTGAAGATAAAATTGATGTAACTGCTAATTATTAAAATTAATTAAATCTTTTTTAATTTTTATCTATATTAGATTTATAATTATCTATTTAGATTTATTAATCTATATTTATCTATTTAGATTTATATTTTTTATTTGAAAAAAAAAATATTTTCAGAATTAAATTTTTATTTATATATTTCATACTTTTGATTCCAAATCTGACAAATAAGAGATGTTCTACTTTAAATGAAACTTTACTTATTCAAATTGTCATTTATGCAGAACAAAGACTATACTCTTGTATTTGGCACAGTTTGGTCCACATGACCCTTGTGGACCAAACCAACAAACCTTATGAGTATGAGTATACCTGTATGAGTATTTAAGTATACAGTTTAACACTTCCTCTTACCCCATTGCAATTAATTAATTTTTGAAGAAATACATGTGTACTGCAAAAAACAATTTTATGTTCCATATATTAGTGATTTTAAATGATGATAAAATTAAAATTACAGCTAATATAATAAATGTAGTATTCAGATACATTCTGATACTGAATTTTTAATCTACTGTTATTAATTACACGAAGCTAAAGTCAAATCTTCAAAATGTATTAGTTAGTTAAGAAAGTAAGAACAAAATAGAATTAACATATATTTTATTAGTAAGAAAACTTTACATCACTGTTCTTTTTGAGAAATAAAACTCTTGCAAACACTTTCTATGAGATGAGATTGATGTAACTGATAGTTATTAAAATTAATTTTCATTTTTAGTTAGTTTCTGACAACTGAATATTTTGCTTAAAACAAAAAACTGATTGCCTTTTAAGTGTATACATTAAATTAACTGTTATTTTTAATTTCAGTTGGAATACACAATTTTTTGAAATTGATGGTCAACATGCTGCTTCATAACTCTGGCATTTCCACTATTAGTAATAGCAATATAATAGCAATTCCGTGGAAAGAAGTCTGTGAGAAGTGATGGAGTTGGCAAGCAGCATTATGATTACTGATGATTACTGGCTATGTAAATTCCATGGCTTGACTGAGTTAAAATATATTTTCTTTTGTATATAGAAAAACATTTTGGATTATTTATAAGTTCTAATTTTGACTAATAGATGGCGCTCCGCGAACTTATTGAACAACCTTGTATATCAAACTAACTGATTATTTATAAATATAATAATATATAGGGTATTCCCTAATCAAACCATGAATTCCTTATATCAAACTAATGAAAAAGTACTTATAAACATAAGACTAAAAATTATTTATTCATTTATGAAAAATATGCACATTTTTATAGTAATATTTTTTCAAAGATTGTAAAGGAAATAAACATTTAATAAAATAAATTAAAAAATTGACATTGTTTTCTAAAGTATAAAAAAGTAAGAAAATGTTAAACTACAATGTCAATTTTATTTTTAAATTTACTTTATTAATTAAATGCATGTTTCTTTTATGATCTTTGAAAAATATTATTAAATGTGGCATTTTTGGGCTTATATTTATATGAACTTTTTCATTATTTTAATGTAAAAAATTCATGGTTTGATTTTTGTCCCAACCATTAAGGGACACCTTGTATATAGTTCTTGGTTTATGAGTTCTGCTTAATGAATTCCTGGTTTGTAAGTTTTTTCAAATGTGAAGTATCAAAAAAGTTGAAAATCTAAATATTAATTGCAAAAAAAAAAATCCTAAACATTCATAAATAAGTATTTCAAACCACATACATAGGTATATGATAACAATACAACTGAGTTTGTAGAAAAACTCTCTTGTCTGAAAAATCAAATCAGAAAAATCAAAAATGGTGGCTTGAGAAGCTGAAGAAGTATTCCCTCTGGTCTCCATGATTTTATCAGAACTTTATAATAACTTTCATTCCCATATTGTTCTTAAGTAGTTCATCTGTTTAAAAGCACATAATACTTATCTGTCAACAATATTAAGAATAAAAATTCTTTTAACAGTTTTATGACAGATAATTTCTTTATTGAAAACTGTTTTAATTACTGCATTCATTAATTATTAAATAATTAGTCCTTAAAACAGCACTTTCTGCAGTAAATATTCAAAAACAACTTTATTAAATAGGAATGTTTTCAATACTCTATCATCATCAGCTATATGTAAATTATAAAAAAATGTCTATAAAAACAGAACTTTGTCCTGTTTTTATAGATTGTTGTTGTTTTTGAATATTTACTGCAAAAAGTGCTGTTTTATGGACTTCAATTATTTATTAATTTCTTCATTATTATAATTTTCTTGATTTTAAAGGTCATGATTCTATTTTTTTAGATAATTGAAAAATCATTTTTAATAATAAACAATTGGTTTTGTTGACCTTTTCTTAATTTTATTTTTGAGAACAGAATTTGTTTTTAACATTATGTCCATGGGAAATTGATTTTTAGTTTACAAGTTCTTCCTTGTGAGTTCAATCCAGGAACAAATTAATTTGTAAAGTCAAGAATTATCTGTAAACATATTATGTACTGTATTGTAAACACAATTTTTTGTACTTTATACTGCAAAATATATAAAAATTTTATATACAAGTATATATTTTTCATATCAGCAATTGATTTAATAAATACATTATATAAATAGTAGAATTTATATGTATATATTTTTTCTATTTTATTCATATTTTTATTAAATCAATTGATCTCTTGATTTTAAATCTGGCAAATAAGAGATGTTCTACTCTAAATGAAACTTCATTAATTCAGATTTAATATTTATGCAGAATAAAGATTTTATATCTGGCCTGCATAGTCTTTGTGCCAATAAAATTTTACAAAACCAGATAAAAATTAATGATACAATTTAACACTTCCTTTTTCTTTAGACAAATGAATGCATCTAGTTAATAAAAAATGCCATTTATCATTTAAAAAAAAATTAAATAGCAATTAATAACATTGTTATATAGAGTACTATGAAAAGAAAAAGAAATTTCAAAAAGTTTGAAGCATTAAGATATTAAATAATCTAAACCAGCCAAATTGTCCTTAATGTACTATTTTGGAATTAAATTGCATTTTAATAATTATATAAATGCTGTATCATAGCATAAATTAATAAATAATTATTAAAATGCAATTTAATTCCAAAATAGTACATTAAGGACAATTTGGCTGGTTTAGATTATTTGATTAATATTCTTCTAGATTTAGTTATGTTATGATATTGAAACTTTTTTGCATAAATAAAAATCAATAAGAATACATTTAATTTAAAAAAATGCCATATTAGCCTGAATTTAAAGCAAGGTTTTTCAACAAAATCAAAAGTGAAAATAGGAATTCTGATATATTTAAATGTCTGAAATAAATATCTAATCATAAGAAATTTTTTGACAGCTTCATTATTTTGATATTGTTGCTATCAAATTAAGTGTTATATAAATTTGCAAACATTTTCTGCTAGAACATTTTGAATTTTATATATAATGAAACATTCTTTAAAATTTACCTTAGGAATATGATTTTTGTAACTTAAATTGAAAAATTTCTTAAATGGAGAATTTAATCAAAAATTACATAGTACTTTAATGTTTATATCAAATATCTGTTTTAATCTATTAATTTTATAAGTCTATAAATGATTTCACAACATGACTAATATAAATACTATGAAATTGAATAAAGTTAATAGGGAGTACATTACATAAAATAAAGACCATTATTACAAAAATTTTTTATTTTCTCAATGATCATATTTATTATTAAAATTTCTATCATATTTAAATCTAAAATAATATATTAAATATATTTTTTCTTTATATAATAGGCAATGTTGTTGTTGTTTTTGTGTATTTTTAATAAATAACACTTGCCTTTATATCCATAATAGTGATTTATAGAGACTATAACAGCATAGTAATATTTTGATGTAAGAAGATAATTAGCAGATTTTTGATCCAGTTTGTGCATTTGTTAATAGTTCAATCAATTAGAAAATGCAGGTTGATTACAAAAATGATTACGGCACTTAAAGTAGGAATACTAATATACGCATACAAATAATGCTAAAATTATACACCAAAAAATGTTTATTCAGTTATTTCAGTTCATGACTGAATAAACATTTTTGGTGTATAATTTATCTTACAATTCTATCAGTCTTAACAAAAACATTTTATGTATTTTAGTTGTAGTTTTGTATTTTTTAAGTCCCTATGTAAATAATGAAAGAAATTTTAGAAGAAATTTTTTTTTATTTTTGCTTATAAATAATACAGCATAATTTTTATTGAAATGTTTATTAAAAACTTGCTCTAAAGTGCTAATCAGTTTATGCAAGTCCAGATTTTTTTTATCCAAAAGGCAAGTTTTATTTTATAAACAATCCTGTGGACTATGAGATTTTTGTTAATTTATGTATATTATCATCTCACAGAGCAATTATAATCATAAAAAAATATTTATTTTAATTCAGCTTTGGAAATCAATAAAATAATTTGTTCAATAAATTTCAAAGTTGTCCTAAAAACAGTTATATCAATCAAATACAGGTAGTCTTATGGCAGGGTTTGAACCAAATCTCACTGTTGTAAGTCATAAATGCTCAAAATTTATGGATTTCTCACTATTGATGTTTACTAGGATTTATACATTAGATAAACACAAAACCACAATAACTAGCCACAAAAAGGATGCTTTCTATATATCACACTTTAGGTCAGGAACTCAAATCCTTGTGAATTGAACAATCAGAAAATTTATCAATAACATCATTATTATAATTACAAGTGATCATAAGTTGAGGACTATCTGTATAATTCACAAAATTATATAAATAAATAGCAAAAATTAAACTATTTAAACCAAACTCTGTCACTGATAAAAATTTGAATCGGGTTAAAGTGTTACCAAAAGGAAACAAATATTCACTATAATGTAAAAACTCATTCAATCAAACTAGAGCAGCTTCTGTTTATTGATTTTTTTAAATTTTTTTGATAAAAATCTTGCCTTATATTTGATTGATATGGGATTTAATATAATTTATTACTTTTTTTATCAAGGAATATGATGCCATTTGTATCATCGTGCTTAATATAAAAAAAAGGAACAGCATTGTAAACAAGAAATATATATAAGAAATTATATAAAAGTTTTTGAATTATTCAAAGCATAAATCAATTGAAAATATTTTAGTTTGAGGTTTTTTTTAAATATGCTATTATGGTTCTGTTGATTTTATATTTTTATATTACATTCTTTATATTAGTTACATTCTTATATTAAAGAAAGAAAAATTAAAGAACATAAAAATTATTAAGATTAAAAATAGCAATACCTTACAGCTTCAAAATTCCAGAAATCTTTATACAAAAATTTCTCTGTAGAAATTTTTGTATAAAGAAAAGAAAAATATATGTTATTTAAATAAGACTTCACTTAAAGTGAAAACTTTTCATTACACATTTTACGTTCAAATTATTAGAGATATAGTTATTTTTATGTCTTATATGATAAGTATCTGATTATTTTCTAAAGTTTTTGATGTGAATCATTGTTTAGCAAGTTTAAATGTGAATATTTATCAAAGATTATTTTGTGCATCAGGCACAAATTAATTTGTCAACTTACATTAAAATTTGACAAAGAACAAAAATTTAAAAAAAATGAATGTTGATCAGTACAAACAACATATTTTATACTTTTTGTTCTTCTGTAATGAACTAATGCAGTAGAAAATTAAGTGCACTTCATAGTGAGAATGTCATCAGTTTAAGGATTGCTCAAAAATAGTTTCAAAGAGCTAGACAAAGTTGCATGGAGGAAAAGTCTCATTCTGAATATTCTATTAAGTTTAGCAACAAAACACTAACAGTAGAAGTGAGTGCTAGTTTAGCAACTAACAATAGATCAGATTGCAGAAAAACTCATTTCATCTCATGGAATCATATATCATCGCCCACAGATATAGGAAAAGTATTTAAGCTTGAAAAATAGATACTAAAGCTATTGCAAGCCAATGTCAACAACAATAAATATCTGCATTTCTTTTTTAACTTATTATGCATAGAAGCCATTATTTAGCTAAAATGTATAGATGATTAAAATTGGATGGTCTTTCATTATATTATAAGAAAAAGACAATTGATAAATAAGGATAAAAAGTCCAAACCAACAGCAAAGGGGATATACATCCAAAAAAATTTGTGTCTAATTGATGGGATAAGTGCAGTGCCAATAATTTTGAACTATTATCACTTAATCAAACAATAAATACAGATATCTATTAATAAAAAGTTTCAAGATTAATTCAAATTGATTTAAAAAACATCCCTAATCAATGAATAGAGAAAAGTTTTGCATATTAAGACAATGTTAAATTGCATATTACAAGGACAACACAATAGAAAACTAAAGACTTCAATTGGGAGCTCAGGTTCATTCAGCATATTTGCCAGATATTGCCCAAAGTAGTTTTCATCTGTTTCTGAATCTTCAGAAATTTTTATTGGGAAAAAATTCCAATACTAAAGATGAAGTCAAAATAGTGGTGTCTGAATATTTTAAAACAAAAATTGGAGCGCTGCCTACACAGACAAAATGAAAAAATTGTCAGTAAGATGGCAACAAATTGCTGATGATGAAGGAATATATATCATTAGTTAATAAAATTAACTCTATTTTACTTACTTTTGTTTCAAAATTCTTCAAAAATACTTACAAACTTATTGATTGACCTGATGATGATAAATTTTTCAATATTAATTATTTATATAAAAATAAATATTTTATAAAAAATAAATATTAAAAAATTTTTTATTTAAATTATTAAAAATTATTTAAAATATAAAAATAAATATTTTATAAGTATTCTCCTCTTTTAATAATATTTGTATACAATTTAAATTGTTAATTGTATTTTTAATCCATCTTTTGATATGCAAAATAAATTGTGTGTATATGTATGTATGTATAAAATGATTTTAATGGATTAAGGGATTAAAACAGATTACTTAATTTTGAAAATGATTTTTAATTAATAATAGAAATAGAATTAATTGAATTTTAGAAATCAACTTGAGAATTTCATGGTTCTGTATCAAACCTACTGTTCTAAAAAAACAAAATTGATAAATTATAAAATAAAGTGCAGAAATAGTATATAGACAATATTTCATTAACATTTATAACAGTTATCCTTAAATATTATTGCTGATATTATATTAAATTCAACATTAAATGTGTGAAATATTTAAGGATAATTTCATTGTGGTAACACTGAATGAAACTGATTTTTATTCATTCTTCTTTTAAAAAGTATATAAATACTATAACTACATTACAACTTTGTTTTGTGGATTTTAGTTTATTTTACTGGGTAACTTTATTTTTGATATTATGGGATATTGCATAGAAGTTTAGGTATCTGTCTGGTATTTCTGTTACACTGCAGGCACTCATATGTTTGAAGTTTTTTATAATTCAGTCATTTCACTTTTTGAAAGCTTATATGCTATTTGTCATTTTGGGAATTTATCATTAAGTTTTGTTGGGTCTGAAGACATGCTGGCATTAAGGGGAATGAACTGCCTAACATTGCTATCAAATTATACCTCCCCTGAACAATTCACATTCTTTGCCAGTCCTTTTCAACAATTTGAAGCCCATAATCTGCTATAATCATGGCATCCTATGTGAGATTCTTGTAATTGTGGAAACAGGAGAGAGAAAGATGAGGCTATGTTTTAGGCTTAGCTGGTTCATTTTCATCCATTAAAAGCTACTTATAGGTACTTTTTAATGAGGGAAAACTGATCAATCTGTAATTGATGCCATTGTCCCCTTACCATGAAAACATATTTCAACTGAGTGTACACCCAGTTCTGTTTTTATATGATTTTGATTTAACACAATCGACCTAAATTCTAAGAAAAAATTTTTTTTTGTATTAGTGAATGTAGCGTTGCTTTGCATTATTCATTTCCATGTTGTTGGTTTTGATTCCAATTAGAAAAGAAATTTCTGAGAAATTCTCCTAATTATATGTATAACTACAATAGCGAATTTGTTTTACATTTTGAATTTGATGTTTAAAGTGAAAAGTAACTTTTTGATGTTTACTGTATAAAAAATTTAATAAAAGCTAAAATCAAAATCTTATTATGTGTAACTCATATTATTTTGCAAAATTTTTGTGTTTATTGAATAACTAAGATGTTATTTTTGGTATGATTTTTACATTAGCAGCACATGAATGAAAATAGTACTTATTGAAAGATGATAACAAGTAGAGAAAACTTTTCAAAAGGACTGCATTTCTATCTGGTGCAGACTTTGAAAAAATTAATGATAAAATGATAGTATTTCTCCACATGCAGTACCCAAACTGGTGTGCGCTGCCATTTTGAAAACCTGTCTTGAAAGCCAATAAAGTTTTGGAATGAATCTTTCATACAACAGAATTGTTGATTTGTATTTTAATCATCAATCGGTGAGCAGCAAATCTTTAATTCTGTAATGTATAGTTTCTTTGGAATGAATCTTTATAACAACAGAATTGCCATTTTGCACTTTTAATCATCAGTTGGCCAGAAAGCCGACTTCAATTTCAGTACTTTAATTTCACTTTTTAGAACAAATCATACTTTAAATAATTAAAGATAAGCTTCCCACAGACTGATGATTAAAACATGAATCAGCAATTCTGTTCTGTTAAAGATTTATTCCAAAAACTACTATATCTCTGATTTCAAAATCCAAGATATAGTAGTTTTTGGAATAGCAATAAATGGCAGCATGTATCTAAATAGATACGCACTGCCATTTATTGCTATTCCAAGTTTTCAAAATGGCAAGTGCATATCAGTTTAGATATACTGCATGTGGAGAAATATTATAATTTCATCATTCATTTTCTCAAAGCCTGTACCAAATAGAAAAGCAGTCCTTTTGGAAAGTTTTCTCTACTTGTCATCTTTCTATTGATGCTATTTTCATTCATATACAGATAGGCCTCGATTAGCGTGACTTCGAAGATAAGCTTCCCACAGACTGATGATTAAAACATGAATCAGCAATTCTGTTCTGTTAAAGATTTATTCCAAAAACTACTATATCTCTGATTTCAAAATCCAAGATATAGTAGTTTTTGGAATAGCAATAAATGGCAGCATGTATCTAAATAGATACGCACTGCCATTTATTGCTATTCCAAGTTTTCAAAATGGCAAGTGCATATCAGTTTAGATATACTGCATGTGGAGAAATATTATAATTTCATCATTCATTTTCTCAAAGCCTGTACCAAATAGAAAAGCAGTCCTTTTGGAAAGTTTTCTCTACTTGTCATCTTTCTATTGATGCTATTTTCATTCATATACAGATAGGCCTCGATTAGCGCGACTTCGAATAGCGCGAATTCGATTAGTGCGACTTATAAAAATTGATACCATTATTCGGTTAGTGTGAGAAAAGATTCGATTAGTGCGAGTTGTAAACACAGATCAGTCTTACTAACAAAGCTCCTTTTATGATGTCAATTAACAAATTACCGTTAATTTTCGGTTAGTAAAACC